>VWZS01009191.1:292986-323920 GCA_013397075.1 Rhabdornis inornatus
AAAAAAACCCCAACTCTACTATTACTGTTAACATGTTAACATTGTAATACTGCATGTCAGCCCAACTTGAATCATTTGAATCCATGTGAAGAGCAGAAAGCAATAGACACACGCTGCCTCTAAAGTGCACTCTAACTTAAGGCTGCAAATGTTGTTAATTATGTGGAAGCTTTCTGGTAAGATGCATCTATCAATGCATCTTCCTTGATCACATTCTGCCCACTGCTGGGTTTGCAAGGAGTCAGCACAGTGGTGGGAGAGGGGTGTTTTATTAATAAACCCTGCGCAGAACCCTGAGCTCACTCTGGGTATTTTGGAGTGAAAATGGTACTGAAACCAAAGCTGGTTTCTGTATGATGAAGAACGGGCAAGCAAGTAGTTACTGAGAGCAAATTAAATAGGTTTTTAACAACGTAGCAGAGAAAAATGTGTTCTCGTATCTGATGGCATAAATGATATTTCAGATTTATTGCATGAGATCTCAGGTGGAGTTGTTTGGGGGAAAAAAATACTATGTTTAGAAAGGCTGAAAAAGTATGAATTAGCAAAAAGTTATGTTTTCAGAAATTTTTGTTGTGGATTATTTAGCTGGTCTGCTGGCAGCAGACCCCTTTCTCTGCAGACCAGGAGTCCAAAAAGAGGGGGAATGGGGTAAAGGCTGCTTTTCTCAGGTCACCTGGGGGATAAATTGCAGTGTACCATTTCTGAATGTACAGCCATAGCTCCTGGTGTGTTCCAGTTGAAGACATGCTCGTATCCTTGTTTGGGAACTTAGAGCATCCCCAGTAACGTGCTGTCACTTTTCAAGTCATCCATGAGAAAAATACTCCACAGAAACTCCTGCAGGGCCATAGTAAAGTTTACCCCTCTGCAGATAACATAATGTGTCAAAAAGCAGATTCAGAGGATAATCCATGAGAAATATTTTGAAGGATCAAGCCATGCTTTCATTCCAGTGCCCAGCCCTAGTTTTCCACCCCAGTATCTGGTGCTTCACGTGGACATACACAGGCCCTGCATGTGACAGGAGCACACACACCAGCCCATCATACTGACTCAGATTTGCTGCTCTGGTGTCAGGAATGGCCTTTCAGGAGCCACCACCAGCTCTGACAGCACACTTTGCCTTCCCTTTTCTTCCTCTCCATTGCATAAATCAGCAATAGCAAAGTCCCCTGTCCTTGCTGTCAGCCCCTCACTGGGACTCACCTCTGCTGAGGCATGTTGGCCACAATCACAGGTGACACCAGCAACCTTGTCTGCAGCTGCTGAAGCTTTGGTCATAGCAAGGCTGTAGAACTTGTGCTCCCTTCTGGCTCTTTTCACTCACAGGGAGCCAGATTCAAAGCTCATTGAGCCCAGGGGAGTATTTTTCAACTGGCTTTGTCAAGCAGGTGAGGCTCCCTTAGTCTATTGCCACCTTGCTGTAAAGACCATAATTTCGCTGGGACAAACTGCTTATTACCCAGTTGCAAGCTTAATAATAACCAAGGGCTGTGATTCCTCCTAAGGAACTGAGGACCTGAATTAAGTGTTATTAATACCAACAATATTGTGCTAACACCAGAAAAATAGCAGAATTAGTAATAATGTTATCTAAATGACAGTGTAAATATAAGTACTGTACCTGGCTTCCGAGGAGTGTGAAGCCAGATGATGATTTCCTCTCAGGGCAGTGATAAACAACTCAGTCATACTGAGTTTACAGTTTTAGTAATAATTGGCTTGGAGGGAAAAAAAATGATATAAAGCACAGTCACAGGTTAACTACATTATAATTACATGGTATAATTTCAGCCCCTGCTCCCAGAGTGGAAGGCACAGTTGTTATCTGATCAGCCTCTGTGTGTAATTCCCTGCTAGGTTTGGGGCTAAGCATTGCTGTGCTGGTTTTTAAAATGACTAAGTGGATGTGCAGAGACTGCAATGCACCTCGGGTCACAGCGAGCTTGGCAATGGGCTCGGGAGTGTAACCTCCAGCCATGGGCATGTGGGGCTGGAGCAAGAACTGGTGGCAGCAGCTGCATGGCCATCAGCACGTGATCAGTTCCCCATGCCACCTAGGCAGTGTTTTGGAGCTAAGCCTGGTGGTGCTGCCCAGGTTCGCTCTGAGGGTGCCCAGGTTCTGTGGGTATGGTGGCAATGACAGCTCCTGTCACCATGCTGGAGCTGGGACAGTGTCTCCCAACAGCTTAGAAAATCCTGATGCCTGGTCACCTTCCCAAAACACTCTGACAGATTTCTCCCAAAACCAACAAATAACTGGTCGCACCTCGTGATTGGAAAAGGGACCTCCAAAAAGACTTGCTTATGAGTAGCTGCAACAGGGAAAATTGAAAGCCAAGAGCAGCATCAGGTACAAGTAGTGACTTGAGTGATGTCTTCTGGGGAAATGGTAGAAACTGTTGTTGTTGCTTCTTGAATTTTCACACCCTTTTCTATTTTCACTGGAAGCCTGATTGTGAAGCCAAGCTTCAGAGATGATGGGAAGAATGGATGCTATTTGCTTTTTATCATCTCCCCAGCCCCTCCCTGAGATAAATCTGTGCAGCTTCCACTAGGGTAGGCCTAAAGCAGGGGAAGACATTAGCTCTTGCCATTTCTTTATTCAACTCTGTCAATCCACACTTCAGTCAGGACAAGTAGGACAAGTCAGGTCTCTTTTAATGTGGGATCACATGCAGAGACAACCAGAAGCATCGGGTGGCTTTTCTTACTGTCCTCTATACAAAGCCTCAGCTAATTTACCCAGGCTCTCATGGCTGTCTGTAGGTGACAGTAGGTGCTGAGCCCAGGACACTGGAATATCTGATTGTGCTCCACTTTCATGAGATTGTCCCATAAGACAGCTCAAGGCACTGAGCAAGAAAGCTGAACATTTTCTCCATGCACAATTAATAAACAGAAATGTCACAAATCTGTGAGGTACTGCTCCTTCTCCATCCAACTTGAGACCTTGGTGCAAGTAAAGTCTCCCTGTCCCTCACCACTGCTGCCTCACACAGACTGCAAGGCAGGTTGGAATAACTCTCAGCTTTGCTTTCAAAGAGGCTGAAAGGCACCACCCACTCCCTAAGGAGTGAAAATGTGGGTCCCGTGTTGCTCACTATGCAGCACAAGAAACATGAGAAAGGTTGAGTGGGAAGGGGGAGCCCAGAAAGGCAGAGCTGTCTGTTGGCACTGTGGTGCGGGGTTATCATTATTAAAGTGGAAGCAATATCTCTATCTTTAAATGCACTTCACTGCACATGGAAAGCGTACTTGGGAACCAGTGTAATTGCTTCCCAGTAGCATCAGAACAGCTGCAACTTTAACCTGTTCTCTCCCAGCCTCCATGACTTGGCTCACCACCCTCTCTGGGGTGCCCTGGCTCCCTTCTTGCTTCACCAAGGCATGTCCAGGCATGGAGGAGCTGTTCTGGCAGTGTCAAAAGGCCCTGCTTGCTGGGTGCTTTGAGTTTGCCTGTATTGGGCTTGCATGGCAAGGTTTGGGACAGGAACCCCATGCTGGAACAGGGGAAGAGTCTGAAAAGTTCTGCCCCTGAGGAGGAAGGAGTG
The DNA here is from genome assembly GCA_013397075.1 of Rhabdornis inornatus. Classification (NCBI taxonomy): domain Eukaryota; kingdom Metazoa; phylum Chordata; class Aves; order Passeriformes; family Rhabdornithidae; genus Rhabdornis; species Rhabdornis inornatus. Next base: position 296,544 of record VWZS01009191.1, read on the forward strand.
GCAGAGACCACAGTGTGACCACAACCCTCATTTCCCATCCTCCTGTGCTGTGTGGGGAGGAGGTAGAGAAAATCAGGAGTGAAGTTAAGCCTGGAAAGAAGGGCTCTCATTATACTACTCTGATTTGATTGGTAAAAAATTAAATTAAATTAATTTTCCCAAGTCTAGTCTGTTTTATCCATGACAGTAATTGGTGAGTGATCTCTCCCTGCCCTTATCTCAACCCAGAAGCCTTTCACTGCATTTTCTTTCCCCTGCACAGATGAGAAGGGGAGTGATAGAGCAGCTTGATGGGTACCTGTAGCCAGCCAAGGTCAACCTTACATATACAATGAAGGAAAAAGAAAGAAGAGAGTCCAAGGAAGTCATAAAAGCAACTCTCAACATCCAGGCTAGCGCTGGTGAGGAAAAACCCACAGAGTGTGGGAGCAGAAGTGGAACACAAGCAGCAGTGGGAGAGACCCCCACAGCTGAGAAGACCTGTTCTCCAACCAGGGGGGCAAGAAGGTCCAGAGCTTGCAGAAGGACTTTTGTGTAATTTGGGAATTTCTACCACAGAGTCATGTGAAGTCTATTTCTATATTTTCTTGACTGAAGCATTCATCATTTGTGCTGTTTAATAGGGAGCAATTCAAAATACTGTGCAAGCTGATAATAAGCACTCTTGGTCTCTAACATCTGTGCCTGCAAGTTTTTTTCCTCCTTCTTGTGCATGGGTATGTCCACAGGCATTTCCTCACCTCCTCTTTTCTTTAAATAATTTTTCTCTCAATCTTCATCTCTGCTACAGTGAATCTCCATGAAAGGGATATCTTTGCCCTGTTTATCATTACCCTTGTTAGCCTGTTTAGTAAAAGGGCTTCAGAAAATGATGTAAGGATAGCATTATTTTGAACTAGTCATGGCTGGGTGAGAACAAGGAAGCCTACCCAAAATGTTGGTATTTACCCTCTTGCAAAAAGCACTCAGGCAGCAGTGGAGCTCTACTCTGCCATAACGCTGCCAGAACCAAGTGTTTCCTCATATTTCTGTGAAAATCTTTCACAGAAGCCCAGGTAGTACGAGCAGCAGGGGAGGTCGCTGGAAGTGACTTTCTGTCACTGGTGTATTAATGGAGTAGTAAGACAAATGTAACATCTTGACATGCCGAACGGTTTTGCCTGCTGGTGCTAAACTGGCTGCTCCCCGACAGGGCTCGACTTGTGCAGGGATTCCTGCTGTGCTGTGTTTCTGCCCCTGTGCCCTCAACCCCTCCCTAGACAGTTGTCCAGCTCCTCTAACTGATTCTTTAAAATCCAGCATTTTAGTAAGACCCTTGGTCACACCTGGAGCAGATTTGTATTGCCAAACACAGATAATTTCAAATAGGTGCAGTGACTCAGGAAGAATCTGGGAAGGACTTCGGATGGACTCCAGAACATCAGTTCAGAGCTATGGGGCAGGAAAGCCTCTTTCCTCAGGATGCTCAAGAACAGACCAAGACTGATGTGCTGCCCATAGAGAGCTGATTTCTGCCCTAGATGCACCCCATGAGTGATGGGGCATAATTCTGGTTGACACCACTTGCAGTGCACACAGGAGGCTCCTTGCTGCATACAGTGTCCTTCCTTGGAGAGTAGGCCCTCTGCTGTGGATTTCTGTTGATTTTTTGAGTTTGGTTTTTGTTTTTTTTTATCAGGCTAAAGAGGATATATTTTATCATAATGGTTTCAAATCCAATGTGTACAGGCCAACGCAAATAGGGTATTACAAGTTGAAGAACTGTACCTCAGGCACCATTTTATTAGAACTAGTGTTTACATCAAACAATACATCCTAAGTACTTCATATTAAGCTTGGACAAATCATTTGCCTGAGGATTAGGGTGTTGTGCCACTGAAATGTAATCCTTCTGTTGATTTTTTTTTTCAAGCTGCCAAATCAAACATGGTAAAATCAGTAACTGTTAAAAAATCAGAAGCGTGAAAACCTTAGCCTCAATTTGACATGTTTAATAAAACATAGAAAAAATTATCAAGGTGGGTTTGCAGACAAATATCTGAACAACAGGTCAGATTTTCACCTGTTCAGATCAGCAAAACTACAGGGTAACAAAAAAACGTAACGGTGGGTTTCAGTGCTCCCCCATGGTGGCTGAGGAGGGAAGAGAGGGCTGGCCTGGCTGCCTCCCGTAACGTGTAGATGACCCTTGCATGTGGAATTGAATGAAAAATTTGGGGAGCTGAGCCAGGAACAGTGGCCAGAGCAGGCTGTTTCTCACAAGGCAAAGCCCTGTGCCCCTGTGCAGCCCAGGTATCCTGTCCTGCCCCTGGAAAAGGGCAGGATAACGTGAGGGAGAGCCTCACTCTTCTGGCCTCTGTTCCCAAAAATGGAAGAGTGGGTGTTGAGATACAACACGCAGATGTGTAACACCAGCTGTGAGGAGAGGTGGATGGCAGGGGCCCAGCCAAAATTTGTGGTCTTGTGTGGAATGGAACCAGGCCAATCCCCGCTGGCTTCACAAAAGCAACCTGCACTCCACAAAAGCACCCCATGCCTTTCCAGCACCCAGGAAAGCACATTTCTCCCCGTGTCTTACACAACCATGGCACTTGCTTTCCCATGTATGCGCTGCCTGGGCCCCTTTTAACAAAAAACACCCCAAAGGATGAGTACTCAGGCACACAGGACACCCTTGATGGCAGCTGCCATCTACTGAAAGGACAAGGATGGCATCAAGGTGAACACAAAACACCTCCTGTCTCCTCATAGGGATTTAAGCTCCAGTCAGAGGCAACAGGAGTATTACAGAGCTGCCATCCTGGAATAGAATGCCCAGAAGACTGTTTTCAACAGAAGCCCCATAGCAATGGCCAAGGAGGATACATTTCCATGCTAGGTAAGAAAATACCTAAATATAAGTGTTTGGTTATATTGAGAGGAAGGAGTGGGACTCTGGCTCCAAACAAGGAAAAGAGAAAACTTTCCTGGACTTCTGCAGGACTGGCATTTCACCTGTGTGATTTCTCCCACCTCCAGCAATGTGGTGGTGTTCACATGCATCTCAGGCTCCTCTTCCCTGCTGTCTCTCCCTTCCCTCCTCCCAGAGCCAAGTCTCACTTCCCCTGTGGGTGTTCTCCATCCTCCCCTATGCTTTTCACCTGGCCAGGCAACCGGAGATGTTGTTACCAAGCTGCTGGCTTGCTGAAGCTTTGGGAATCAAGAGGGAGTAAAGGGGGGTAGCAATGCTCTCTACCCACCTTTCCTACTCCTTTTTCCAAAAAAGATCAGGTTACTTAATTCCACAGTTTCTGTAGAGAATCAAGAAGGTGAGATATGTGCAATGTCAGAAATCAATATCTTGTTTGGGGTACGAGTTTGCCAATAACGGCTTTTGTTAATAATTCCAGGGGAATCTGTATTTGAGAAGTCCAGTACCCAATACCTGTGAGTAGTATGAGATAAAAAGACATGAAGTGGGTTGTGCAGCCACCAGTGAATGCCAGTACCAGCACGTGGTGCACTGGTCACTGGCCCTCATCTCTCATCACTACTACAGCTAAGGAAGGCAAAGAGGGAATTGAGCATGATGTAATTTTACTTCACTACTAAACGCACGTGCACTGCAGGGCAGTCAAAAACAGTGAAGTGGATAGCAATCCACAGAATATGCCTTGAGAGACACATTTAAGCAGATCGAGGTTTCTGTAAGACTTTACAGCCAGAATTCTCCAACAAAGTGTATTTGTATGCTTTGGTTTTATATATGTGTGTCTGTGCCTATGAATTTATCTACATCTGCATAATACTGCATCTTTGGGAATGACACACAATAGATATACATCTTGAGAGAGATGTAGATACAAACATAAGATATAAGGGACCTCTATGAAGAGGTTATCCAACACAGTGATGAGTGATAGTATGCAAGCACATGCAGAACCCAGGGGTCTGACCCCACAGTCAAACAGATAACTCCCAAGTTTAAAGCTAAGGACAGTATTAAGTGTTTCTGAATGAAGAATTAGGCCATCACTGAAGCAATCACCTCCATCCTTTCAGAAAGAAGAGTCATTGACGATGACATAAAAAAGCCCACAAAGACTTGTACTCTTGCATCATTGGGAAGAAAAAGAGGAGTTATATCTAAGAAACTAACTGTTAATTGGCTAATATGCTCCCATACTTGAGTGCACACCCACTAAACTTACTGCTTGTTTTACCACTTGTTTTATTTTTAATAAAACTGCTTGTTTTATTTTTATTTTAAAATAAATCTAAAACTAATTGATATTCTTTTACCAGCCATGAGTTACCTGCAAAGTAAACTCAGCAGCACTCTTTGCCTTTTGTGGCTGCTGAGATGTGTCACATCCCTCTTGTGAGGGAGCTCAGCAGCTCAAGCCAGGTGTGAGAGCCACCTTGAGACTTGCATCCCACCCTGCAGTCCATCAACCCTCTCACCAGCCTCATGAGCAGCTCATGCCTTCCCAAAGATGGGCAGAACACCAAAAGTTGTGTCTGTTGCAGAGTGCCCATGATCTGATGCCAGAGTGCATTCCCATGCTTCTGTCTAAAACTTCTGAAATCACCAGATTTTGTGCAGGGGCACAAAGCTGCAAGTTTCGTTGAAAGCCCAAAAGGTTCTGCTCAGGCAGCACTCCCCTAGGGCATCTAGATGCCCAAGCATTTGAAAGTCTTGTGAGCATCATGCTTGCAGGGTCTCCATCAATGTGTCTGATTTGAGGGGTATCCACAAGATGTGGCATAGATAATGCCCAGTCCTTGCCCATAAACAAAAATTCATTAATGAGTATCAAGGCATAAAAGAACTGCAGCAATGGGAACTATTATGTTTTTCTTGCAAACAGCACAGTTAATGCTTTGCAAACAGCACAGTAATGCTCAAAATTACACTCTCACATTCCAAAGCATTCTTCTGTCAATTTGGAACTGCTGTGCATTTTGTTAAACCAAGCCACATCCTGAGAGGTGTCTTGTTATTTCCTCTCCTCATGTGTCCATTCTTCAGCAGAGGAGAAGGGGAATGCTGATTCTCTGAAGCAGCCATATTAATTGAATCTCCCAGTAGGTCCCATCCTGTCTGCAGTCTCAGTGCAGCACCTCTGAACAAGGCACTGCTTTAAGAGCTCTGCTTTGCCAAGGCTCCAGGTAGCACTGATGAATGCTGCTGCCTTGGCTTCAAGCTGAAATTTCACAGAGATCATACATGTGTGAGCAGGTTAAAAAAAAAAAAAGAAAAAAAAAGAAAGAAATCAACCCACAAGAGGTAGAACCTGAAAAATTAGGAAATTATAAGCAAACAGGGAACACAGGCAGGAGTATTGCACACAAAGGGCAATAAACATATGGAATAAATTAGGGGAGTAGGCAATGGAAGTAAAGCATGTAAATGAGTTCCACAGACACCTAGGTTTGTTGCTACAGAAGCAGGGGATGGGGGAGAAGGATGGAAAAGCAGAAAAGTGGGATTAAAAGGGACTTCTGCTAATCCCATGGCCTTTTCTTATGGTTCCTAAACTCTCTGTTTATCTCAGTGTTGCTGAGACCCCAGATTAATAAGCACTTGGTGTTGGTAGGTACCTCATGTACAAGCACACCTGGACATAGTTTCTCTTGGCTTACATCAAACACCCAGCCTGCCTTCAAAGTATAGTATGAGGGTCTCTACTGCAAATTGAAATGCAAGCATCTTGATTTCCCTGAAACTTTGAACTCTCGTTTTTACTATCCTTCTTAGAGGACAGGGGAGAGGACAGATTTATCAAAAAAAAAAAAAAAAAAAGGAAACAGAAGAGAAAGAAATTCACGAAAGCATGTTCTGACTTGAAAAAGCAAAATACAGTATGCCTATACATGGGAGAGGAACAAGAGATTTTGAGATTTTGTATTATTAAAAGTAGTTTGACCACAAGCTGGAGCTGCCACAGTTAATCTTATTGCACTGGTTTTACTGGCATTTTAATGTGTTACCCAGGACTTAACACTATATTATTCACTAAGAGGCTTGTTCCCACCACAGGACATAGAAACATCGCTGCTATTAGCACGAAAAGGGGAGCCACATAAACACAGTGAAGAGAATAGCCCCTTGTGCACATATACTTTTTATGATAATGCTGTGGAGTTAACTCTCGAGGGTTTTCCCCCCAGATTCCCACTATGCTCACTTGTGGTGACGGGATTGTTGCTGCAGCCAGGTTTGATGCTCTTGCTGGGACCAAGGGGATATCACCCCATCAGCAGGGCAGAGCAGAGGCAAGACAGAACTGCCTGCTGCAACAGAGGAAGTGCTAAATACAGGCTTTCTCCTGGGTTGTGCAGGCTTTTTAATTTACCCTGTTGCTCATAAAGCATCTACTGTAGCTCGGGAAGCAAACGGGCCTGGGGAATGGTGGTGGTGGCTGCTGCAGGTAGGAAGAGTCAGCCTAGGCTGCAGAAATTGGAGGTTTCACATGCTCTGCAAAGAGTCTCTTTGAGAGATAAAGAGAGGTAGGAGACCATCACAGACAATCCGATCCACAGCTTGCACAGGGGAGCTGAGGCTGTTGAATGCCATGCCAGCCTTTCCCAAAAGGAGCTACGCTTCAGTCAGTGTGCAGGAGGCTCCTCACCTGCAGCTCCTGCTGGGGCAGCTCTGACACTGACCACAAGGTCAAACCCCTGCCTTCAGCAGCACCAACCACCAGTGGTTCACCGCTTCAGTTAACACAAGGCTCACAGGTGGGACCTCTTTCCATGCATACTCTTATTTTCTTTTGCTACTTGATGAATTTTGGGATAAAACACAGGAGATTTTACAATCTCAATTGAAATGGATCTTTAAAAGGGAAACAAGACTAAAGAAAAACCCACCACTACCATTTAGGCACTTGAAATTCACACATCAAGCAGGAATTAGAAGTTGAATGGGAAACATCTATTCTCACCTTCTGCATTTGCAATATCCTTATGTTTAAGTTCTGCATGTCTTGAACAGTGAGTTTATGACTATAGTCTACCTCCTGATGCCAGCACACAAGACTGGCATGTTAGTGGGATTTAATTAAAGGAAATTTTATTCATGTTTCCATCCATGAATACAGGACAAATCCTTCTTTGCACCCAATAATCCAAAAAACCATTTACAAGGCACTTGTAGTTTGTTTCCTGAAAAGTCACACCCTAGTGCAAACAGTTTCACGTCATCATTTTATTCTGTATGTCTATACCATGCTTATTTCCTCCAGTACAATGGAAACCCTACACCATTCGATAGGGGGGAGTGGAGAAAAATTTTTACACAAGAGTTTGAAAGGCAAGAGGCTTGCATTTCTCTCCAGTACTGTGTGGGGTGGGATATTTAGCCTTGAACAATGTCCTTTAACAACATGATGCTTTGATTCCCCTCTCACTAAAGGACTAACATCACACTGTCCTTCAAGTCCACTACGGAGATGTTGTGCACCATAAATGCACAGCACTCACATGACTTTTGCTCCTACTGACAAGTGAAACAGCAAAGGTTCCTGCTTCCTTCATCCAAGGCTGCTCTTTGCTCCACAACCCAGACAGCCTGATCCCAAGGCCTCTTCCTGCTAACAAGAACTACCCAGAGACTAGTTTAGGGTACATCGTGTGTGGGGCTGCGGGACAAGCATTTCCCAGGAAAAAGTGCTTCTGTCTTTGTAAGCCCCAGCACGGGTGAAGTTTATCAGTTCTCCTATCTAAGTTGTATTATTCCAATGGCAGAAGGATGAGTGGCATGCTAAGCCACGGCTGGGGTTAGTTAAATATCATGGTGGACTCTTAACCACTTAAAACCTTTGCCCAATCACTATGCAAAATGCCTTGCTGGAGGATATTTATTTATTTATTTATTTATTTTATTTATTTATTTTAGGAGAGAATACTATATGTGTGTCTGCTGCTGCATCAAATACAAATAATCATGGAAAATGTCTTCCTTTTTATCCTGACTTGTTTTCACAAAATATCCTGGCATGTACTTAACAGATGATAAAATAAAGCCCAGTCTCAACAGGATTCCTGTTGAAATATTAATTGATTGACCAAAACACCAAAAACAATGGAAAGAAAAATTACTTTTTTTGGAATAGCCACTTCCTAGTAGCTGGTGGAGGATTTACTTCTGGATTTTGTCATCCTGTTACTAACACATTGCTATTTCTCCACGTATCAGCACTGTTTTAGAAGGTACAGCCAGATACAACAGTTCTCCTTTTACAGTCCAGGGACCCATAAAAATCACTAATTTCAGAACTGCCTATCTCCTAGCCCCAAGATGTCAAAAGTCCGAGGGCCAGGAACACTGGGCTATAACACCAGACCAACACAGAGACATCTAGAGAGCCACATCTAAAAGAGAACAAATATTTGTATTACTCATTCTTCAGTTAGGTTTAGGTAAACCCAAAATGTAGCAAAGTCTCCTGGTAGCAAGATCCCCCTGACATCAGTGGGGCCATCTAGCTAATTTCCTGGGGGACATACCAGAAAGGAAGCAGGAGGGATTACAGAGATTGACCACCTTATGGTCCACAAGCTATGATCTCAGGTGCTGGGGTGGTGGCCACGCCTCTCTGCATCCCAACAGCACAGGAGCTGCTTGGGTGCATGGCTCCAGAACCAATTTTCCCTCTCCAAGCACAGCCATGAGGAGCACGTGAACACTGCAAGCCATTGCTGTCCCCTGATTTGCAGAGCCTCTCCTTGCCTAGATGACTTATCTGACTCATTCAGAACAAAATTTGGAGAAGAAGGACTGATCATGCCCTCACTTGCCTGGGAGGCATTGCTGAACCATCATCAGAAATGGCCTGATTGCTGTGAACAAGGGGAAGCACATTTTGAAGAGGCCTAGGCAGGGATGCCAAGACACATCACAGTGCTCAGCTATGTTCAGAGTCCTTTTGTGGAAGTTCACAGGAGGCACTCAGGGACAGGACGAAGGGCAGTGGCTGGGGAGCCACAGGTCTGTCTGTCCATCATTCAGAAGACCCTCTGGAAAAGGCCACCAGGATGCGTTCTGCCAGCAAGGTTCATGTGGAATACCAGAGACTGGGTCTGGGGCAGGCCATCGAGTTTAGGGACAAACAAGCCCTTTGAGGAGCAGCCAGAGAAATGTGACACAGCCGCGGAAGAAACGCAGCAGTGGATGCATGCAACTCTTCCCACCCTGGACACTGCCAGGGCAGCAGTGAGGAGGGAATTGGAAGTGACAGTACTACTTCCTCGTTCAACAGGGTGAATCCAGGACACAGGCACAGCTTAAAATGTGACTTTCCCATCACTTTGGGTTCAAACCTTGGTATTATTTATAAGCAGGGTTGTGTAGTTTTCTTCCTTTCCTTGAGGATTTTTCCTTCTCATTAATTTTATCAGTAAAACCAAAAGAGAAGGATCTATAGTTAAGTGTATGAGGGATGACATGATGCCGTGGCATCTCAACCCCTTTGTCCAGATCTCCAAATACCAAGGCTTGGGAACAGCTTTCCTAAAGTGACAAGACTCCTGTATGGGTGCATACATGACTGTCTCATGTAAATATCCCATCTGCAGGATCCAGTTTTCCACATGGCTGTATTAGATGCTCCCTTGACAAATGTAAACTTGAAAGGCACAGACCTAGAGTACCCTTTTTGTCTTTATTTTCTAACTTATTCTTAGAAACAGGCCAGCAAGTATTTTTAGTAAAATTTTCACCTCCTTCCAAGTCAGTTAGGCTGATCTTAAGGCAAGGACATAGACACAAAGCACACAGGGATGATTTTTAAATCACTGAACTACCTGAAAGTGCAGAGAGACACCTAGCTGTTTCCCATTGCTCTCAGTGCACAAGAACTGGGCACAACCCAGTGAATGTAATCGCAGTACCTCTATACATGAAAAAATGTGAAGAACAAACAGTAGATTATAGAAAGGACACAGTGCCTTTCATTACTCCCAAGTTATCAACATCTTGCAAGTCGTATTTTGCAGTTTAATCCATGAACGCTGGGGATAAACTTAGTACAGGAGCCTGTGGTAATCAGTTAAAATCAATTACATTCCTCAAACAGACAACAAAAGCACAGTACTTGTGGACTGTGTTACAATCCCACCTCCTCCTACCTGTTCCCTTTGAAGAGGTAATAGAAAAGAGTGTAATTCTCCCAGGTCCCACTCTGGTTCCTAGTCTCCCCATCACCATTGCCTACATCCCTATCCCAGCACACCATCAAGAGATGAATTTGCAGCCCCACTAAAAATGTGCCCATGCAGAACATGCCATGAGTGTTCACACTAATAAAAGTGAAATGTTGACAAGTTTGGGCCCTATATGTTGTCAGTGTTTATTCTCATGGCTCAGCTAATTACTCTGTATAACATTGGTTAAAAAATTTACACTTCCCAGTGAGTAATGTACAAACCAAGACTCACATGAGGGCAATGTTTTACAAAAAAACAATAAAATGTTTCAAAATCATACTGGCAATGGAACTGCAACCAGCATGACAATTGGACACAATGTTAATCAGATACAAACAATATGAACCAGATTATTTTATTAGCTTGGCAAAGATGGTCAAGCTTCTTCCAGCTTTCATTTACCATTTCCTTTAAGGTGATGCTGCTGCTGCTGCTGATCTTGAGGATTTTATTGTTAGAATAAAATTTCTCCTGTTGTTTTCATCTCGAGAATCCAACTTTACAATAGGGTGGTTACTTAAGTCCGTCTCTCAAGGAATTGCTGTTCTTTCTTCTGCTGCTGTTGCACTGAATTGCTTTTATTTTCAAATCTGTCTGTTGCTATTTTTAAGGTACTCATCCTGATGAGAACTTCACTCTCACCACCACACTGAGCCTCATGCAAAGGGGACTAAGGAATCACACTTCAGCTCTTTCAAAGTCAGTGGTTAAGGCTGTGAGTTTCACTTAAGTCTGGTCTTCAGCTGGCAGGCAGAGCACTGTGGACATGCTCATAGATTCCTACTCAGCTCCTAAATCTCTTGGGCACCATGCCACAAAGGAAGCTGCCACAGTGTTAGGGCTGCCTCCAGCACATGGATGCTGGCAGCCCTATCTGAAGTAGGACTTCTTCCCTTGTCAGACCTGATAGCATATCTCCAATCAGCTCTGTGCAGGAGTCTTCATGTTCCGGAGCGATGCAGAGCAGTGCCCATTCCAGAAAGTGTGAGGGGAGCACCCCTGTAATGCCAAATGCGATTCAGCTCCCAAGGGTGCACTAGCCAAAAATCACTATGTGATTAAGTATCATAAACTTACACCTGCAGGTGTGAAAATGAGCTATGGTATCCCTCCCTATCCTCTCCTGTCAGTGTTCCCTGCAAGGGCAGTGGGATTGCTCTCCAGGTGTTCGCTGAAAACAGCACATAAATGTTTCAAACACCACTTCATAGGTGTCACTCCAAAGCCATAAAGAAAACAGAAGGCAGAAAGCCTGAGCGCAAACCCTTAAATAACAAAAATTCTTCTCCTCTCTCTAGGATTTTGCAGGCTGAGGAGCAATGTTAGCTGAAACCTTCATTTTACAGTTTTTTCTCAAAAACTCAGCATACAACCAGCCTCAGAAGCGTTAGTGACGTTGCCTGGAGAAGACCTCTTGGATTTACAGGCAATAATTAATCTTTAGCTCCAGTAAGGCAGCTGTGCTGCAGGGTTAGTAGGAGTCACCATGTTGGGAAATGATGATTGCACCGCACACACAGCCCTGAGTACCCTGCAGTTACGGGGAAAGGTTTCCTTGGCCACTTGCAAAGGCCCTCTGGTTAGGAAGATCTTGCCAGGCAAGCTGGAAAGACCCTTCTTCTCTGTGCACGAAAGACTTTTAGGCAGGGTGGCCTGGGCAGATGAAGCCTCTGAGGACAAGACATAGACAGGAGTTAAGAAAGAAGGATCCATCAGGTCACCCATGTCTTCCTGGCAGCAAGAGTCAGGGCTGCTCTCTGCTATGTCTTTATACATCTAATTCAATGCCTTGAGTAAATCTGAATTGGTCCATTTGACCAGCTGAGGAGGGATAAATAGAATATTTGAGTTAGGTGTATTTTGCTCTGTGTGGCTGCCATGGGATGAGAGCAGCATTGCTCCCCTCTCTCTCTGTTTTGATTTCCACTGCAATTATGTCCCTTCTCTGTTGTGGGAGTACCATCCCTAGATCTCAGCTGTTTTGGCTGAAGGAACCCCTGCCCATCACTTGCCTTGCTGGTGGATGGGAGTACCTTGGGCGCAGACCAAGATGCTTGCAGGCATCAAGAAAAGTCTGAACAAAGGGAGAGTGGCAACACTATTGCCTCTTCACTGAAGACCCATCTTCCTGACACCTGGTCAAGCCTGGCTCCTCTGGAAGCAAAATAAGCAAGCATTGAAAGAGGTCAGCTCTCATAGGAGCCTAGGAAAAGACAGTTTGCCTCCTGTTAATGTCAAAGTAACATCAGTCAAACACCAATACCCAAAAACAGCACTGTGGATATTTGTAAGGGGCCAGATCACAAAGTCTTGAAGTCATTTATTAGTCATAGCTTCGACGACTTCATCAAACCTCTGTCATACACTAGGCTGTGCTGTATATTGAGCCAAATCACTTGGATTAGACTCAGTCACATCAGCTGTATGGATGTATCCACACTTCTGTATCCACACTTCTGCCAAAATATAAGGGGAATAGGACCAGTTCAGCTCTCAGTAACTTACTCACGGGGGTAAATGGCCTGCCTGTGCCTTATCTTGCATTTGAATTTGTCTGGCTCCAGTTTTTGGCCTGCTGTTTTGGACAAGATCTCTTCTCTGCAAGGTATTTTCTCCCTGGGAAGGTATTGTCATGCAGGGCACTTGTTGCTCACCGCAGGATTCCCCTCCCAATTGGCGGCATCAGGCCCAAAGGCAGAAGCCAGAGTCATACGATCTGACACTAAGTAAACACCTCAGCTCCATTTGAAATGGAAGGGCAGTCCAAGCGGCCACCCCAAAAAAAAAAAATCCACAGAAACCACCTGGGGGGCTCTGCTGTATTTGTTTTAGTTCCCCCTTTGCTGTCTAGGGGAAGGGGAAAGGAGAGGATAAATGTCCCTTAGCCCTTTTCTCCAAGCCTTTCAGCCCTGGTCAGGTGCAAATGCCCCACTCACCCCTGCACTGGCTTTCAGCTCCCCTGGAGCTGAAGAGTGAATAAGACCTCTAGGACATTGTCTCTAAGCTGATAATTGCAGCCTCTTCACTGGCACAAGGCGTCTCTCATGCTATTTTGACCCAAACTATGTTTTTTTTCTGTATATTTTTAATTAGACTCAAGAATGCAGAAAACCCAGCGTGAGATCCTTTCATTCCCCTTTGTTTAATATCTGTTATTATGACATTAAGTGTAGGGTTTTGTTGTGGTGGAGAGTTCAAAATCCCCCTCGGTTCTGCTGCTGTAGCCATGGGTTCGTGTACATTAAAGTGGTCATTTTCGGATTAGCTCTTGCCTTCCCTTTGATGCATGTGAAACGCTGAGCCAGTTAGTTGAAGAAGGCATTTTAGCTCTTTTGTTGCCCTTCCTCACAACCAACGGCAGGGAGAGGACGAAAGCCCCCTGGCTCTCTTAAACCAGAAAGGAATTTCCAAAGGGTTTAAAGCTTTAGTTGCCACTTCTGTCTGGGGTTGTCTGACGAAAAATAGAGCGGGTTTGCTTCCAAATAGAGCAGGCGGCGAGGAGCCTCGTATTTGCTGCTGTTGTTATCATCATCACTTGTGTGCCTGTTCACTGGGAATTTGGGAGTCCTGAGGGCAGTACTGAGACTGAACATTGGCACAACTCGAAACTTTTCTCTGGGATAAACGTCTTAAGTGGTGGGAATCAGAATTTTGCAGCAGTCAAAGTTGGGTTTTTCCCTCTTCTCTCTTCCTTTTTTTTCCCCTCTTCCTTTTGGTTTGGCAGTTAATGGGAAGCAGAACAAAGGTTTGATTGAACAAATGTTAGATTTCACGTACACTTCACATTACAGAGGCAGCCTTATGATTTCCATCCATTTACATAAGACCTACACTCTGCACGGCTGTTTCTGTGGGATATCTGATATTTTCTTCCGAGGAGAGAGCATTCTTGAGCCTTCAGCTCTTCCCACTTTAACCATTCATATCATTACAACTAATCCTAAGGGCTCTTGATTAATATAAAACTGAGTCAATTGAAAAAAAATTTTTGAAAAAATGGTTAATTACAAAAAAAAATACACACGTAGAACTTTTCTCCTGCCTTAGACATCATCCCAAATATTCGTGTGAAAGTCGGGCAAACAGGGGGAGAGGGAGTAGAAGGTCGGGGTGGGGAGGAAGAAATGTTTATGTCCACACTGCTCAGTGATGGAATAATGCGCTCCAACGTGAAGTTAGAGCCGCGAGGCATGTGAAGTCACAGCTTCTCCAGGTGACAGGTGCTGCAGCAGTTCAGATGCGATGCAGCCGCTCCTGCTCCCCTCCCGCCCCCGCCCCGGGCATCGGGAACCGGGGAGCAGGGGCTGCTCCTCCGAACGCAGCTCCTCCGCTTGACATACGGGTGGGAAATAGGGGCTCATGAAATATTCCTGATCCACCAGAATAATTTTTGCCTTGAGAAACATTCTGCCTTGTTTTAGGTTGGTTTTTTTTTATTATTTTAATAGACCGTAATACATGCCTAATCAGTGAGATATGTTTTAATTTAAAAGCCAGTAGACTGCAGTTGAACTGCGCTACAGAAATCCGATGTAAGGATAATTTGGAGTATTCAAAACCGCTGAGTCAGCGGCGGAGCCCATCTCCATGGCTAGAATATTGTTTTTAACTCCTGCTGCTGTGTTTCACTTACTGTTATACCGATTGTATCGTGTAATTATTGTTTGTTTTCCAAAAATGTAATTACTTTTTTTTCTTTGTTTCTTCTGCGACGTTAAATCTGCCAAATGCCTGACTAAGGCAGCTCCAGAAGATAAAAAAGAAAAAAAAAATTAAAGCTACTGAAGGAGGAGGGGGGTCTTTTTCTCTCTCTGTAGCCGAACATTTTACCTCTCAGGGACCTTTTCCACCGACTATTTAGTAAATATAGCGGCACGTGGAGAACCCCGGCCCGGTTTGAGGAAGACATCGGCCCCGGGGCAGTCCCACGCGTTTCTCGGGTGATTTTCCCTCCTGGCCGCGGGCGCGGGATGCGGCCGCTCTGCACAGAGCGATCTGCCGGGGGGTTAATAGAAATGACTCCAATAATAACGATAATAACATAAAGCTGTGGAGGTGATTCCAGCCTGGTGCTGGGGCCAAACTGCACAACGGGACCAGGAGGCCCGGAGCCAGGGGGTGGTCTGGGGGAGCCGGAGGAGTCCCCTGCGTGCCCGCTTCCCCTCTCCGCAGGCAGACAGTGAGGCTCGGAGGTCTGGCCGCCAGCGGTCTCCGTCCCCAGGCGGGAGCTGCCGGGGATGCTGCCCCGCAACCCGGAAAGCGGATCCTGGCACCGGCCGTTCGGTGGCAAGTTTGACCCTGCGGCCGAAAAGAAGAGAGGATGGAGGATGCTGACCTCCCGCTGACACGTCCCTTTGCTCTTGGGGCAACTCTTAAGGCTCAGTCCGGAGGGGGGGGAGGCGGGGGCAGCCCGGGCGGAGGAGACTGGAGTGCCAAAATGCGGGCGCGCTTCAGCTCTCACCGTGCTGGATATGTCCAGGCCAGAGCCGGAGGAGTCAAATGCCCAGACCAGTGCTCAGCAACGCGCCAGGAGAGGTTACTCGACTTTCCGACCTCTTTAATGTAGGTTTCGGGAAGAGTAACGCCGTGTAATATCGGCTCCCCCCGTAAATTATACCTGCTTTAGTCAAAACAGTGCTGAAGGGTCAGATCCCCCACACGCCAGCAAACTTCCCCCTGGCTTCCCTTTATACCTGCTTTAGTCAAAACAGTGCTGAAGGGTCAGATCCCCCACACGCCAGCAAACTTCCCCCTGGCTTCCCTGGCACTTCCCCCCGAGCAAGAGCTTGCGGGCAGCACTGGGGAGGGACTGGGCAGCTGAAGACAGTTCTCACCGCTCCAGTGTCAGACATTGCTGCCGGGCTGGTTCTGGAAAGAGGATGGATGGGAAGGGTGGGAAACCTCGCCCTCGCCTTGCCTGTGTAGGAGGATCAGCCGCCTAACTCTTGTCCTCAGGAGCGGGGTTCTGGGGTTTCTCAGCACGGAGAAACAGATAGACCCTTAAACCGCAGATTTTATTTCTGGCAAACAATGCTCCCCCAGCCAGCGTTTGTGTGCGAGACAAGTAATTGTGCTCCCTTGCTTAAATAAATCATTGATGGGTGAAATTACACATGCTCACTTAAAACGTAATGTGATTAAGAGATTATGGGATCGCAGTTAATATGTTGCCTCACAGCTTCTGGACCCAATTTCTGACACCAGAAATCCATCAGCCACAACTGTCCCTCCTTGCGGGGAGGCAGCTCCTCCTGCCACCGGCAGCCGTGGGGGCTGGCCGGGAGGGGGGACCGGGGTCTCCCTCCTCTGCTCCCCGCAGGGGGCCGGAGAAGGTGAGAGGGAGCGGCAGGTTTGCGTTCAAATGAATAATAACTTCTTGCTGTTGTTGTCTGGAGGGAGGAGGAAAAAAAAAAGTTAAATGGAAAGGCAGGAGACGGAGGGTGGGGGGGAAACGAAGGGCTGGGGCTGCGCCTGCAAGCTTATTACCTCTCATCTGAAAGCTGCTCCATTTCCTCACACATCGGGTAAATCCTTTATCATGAGGTGGCACAAGCCCTGCCGGGGGCTATTGGTCGCCCCGAGGAAGGAGCCGGGATGGCAAGCGGGATCCTATCATCAGGCTGCATAATAACCCCGGGCTCGCCACAGCTGCGCTGTGACCCTTTGTGATGGAGCTGATAGCGCTCCCGTGAAATAATGTCCTCCTTTTGGGTGTGAAATCACCATGTTTATTAATTGAGCTAGACATGAGGGTTACCTTTTTCTTTTCAAGCCATGACAATTTGTGATTCAGGGCAAATGGTTCCCCCTTCCCCCCAAGTTGTGTTGCCAAGGGGTTGAGAGAGAAGGACCAGCTGGGGAGAAGAGCTATTTTGGAGGGTCGAGAAGGACTGAGCTTTACGGCAAGTTCAGAGTAGATACATGCACCCCACACCTCGCTGAACCACAAAAGCAGCCCCCAGTGCGGGCAAGCACCGCCGGCAAATACCAAACTCGTTCGTAAAGGATGGAAGCCGCCGTGGGGAGGGATGCGCACGGCCGTCCTGCGTGGGGATGCGCGGTAACTGCGGCGTGGGGCGCCGCGCATCCCCACGCGCGCATTTTAGGAGGTGGGTCGTGCCTAAAGAGTACGGCGTCTCCCTCCACACGCACTTTTTTTCCTCTTTTTTTTTTTCCTTTGCAATTAGGCTTGTAACGAGCTTATTGAAGTACGTGCTTCTGGGCCAATAATACTTGTATTTAACCTAATTAAAGTCGACCTTTTAAAATATAAACACGCCTTTTTTTTTTTTTTCCCTTCTTTCCTACTCTGGTTTAACAACTTAACGTTTGACTTTCTGGGCTGGAACATGCAACCTTTCACCAGCGCACGGAGAGAGACAGAGAGGGAGGGAGAAAGTAGCAAAAACCTGCGAATGAGGCGGAGGGACCGCCTTTGCCCGAGCATCCGCGACACGCTTCCAGGTAGGCAGCTACCCCCACCCTCCCCCGCCTCCCGGGGCCACATTTCTTCTCCCCTCACTCCCCCACTTCCTCATCCTCCTCCGGTGGGCAGGGAGCGAGCTGGGTGCCGCCCAGGAGCCGGGGGGACAACCTCTGCCCTGCCGGGGGTCGGGACCCACGCGGGGACAGCCGTCTCCCGGGGAGGGGTGCGGAGGAAAGGGAAGCCGCGCGATGCTCAGCCGAGCGCTGCCTGCCGGGGGGCGGGCGCAGCTGCGTGGGGCCGGACACGAGACTCCCACTGGATGCTGGTGGGGCTGGGCTGCGAGGCTGAGGCAAAGCCCCCGAAATAACTCGGTAACGAGTGTGTGCGTTAATGCCCTCTACGCCCATCACACAGGAACTGAACGGGTCTGTTTCCCGTGAAAGCCCACCCTCGCACAATCTCAGCGAGTTTTTCCGATCAATAGGAAAGTTAAACCTTTTTTTTTTTTTTTTCCTCCCCAGGACAAACCCGAACATGCTAATTTTAATATTTTTTTATTTTACTTTTTTTTTTTATGTGTAATCAGAATTATCCTGGGATTTTTTTTTTCCGCTGAATGACATTACAAAGAATTTTGTTAAAGAAAGCCAGACTAATTGCTGCCAGAAGAGTCTTTGCATAGAAAAGTCTGGTTTTCATAAGGCAATTTCTGTGGATGTTGCGGTTAAATACAAACGTAGTGGAATAGTGGAAGCGGGATTTAATATTTTTTTTTAATAGATAGATAGATGAAGGTGATTTTTCTCAGCAGCAGGAAAGATCCACGTGTTAGTAAAAAAACTATTCAGGGACTGACGGGGCACACACTGAGAGGAGCAAACGCCGGCACGCTCCCACACGGCTCTGCCCCCGCGGCAGCTCCCCGGTGCTCTCGCCCCCCAGCCCGGCCCGTCTGTCACGGCAAAGCCCCTCGCTGCTCCCGGGGCAGCTTCGCCCGGGTCCGGGCTCCGCGGGCTCCCTCGGAGGGCAGGGTGAGGAGGATGGAGAGATGGCAGGGTGTGAAATGCGGCCATCCCGTCGGTGGCCGACACCCCGTTCTCTTGTGAAAGTCTCGGTCCTTCCTCACCTGCGGCGAACCCAGCAGCGCGGATGGGGGAGGCAGGACCCCCACTCGGAGCCCCCCTGTCCCTCCTCCCAGCAGCAGCAAGGCGGACAGGACAGCAGGCAGCCTTAGGGAGCGCAGCGGCCTTCCCAGGAAAGGTGGGCCCGGGGTCGGCCGTGGTGCTAGCCCGGGGTGATGGGGGGGCTGCCCCGCATCAGCCACCCCAGGCAGCTGCGCAAAAACAAGAAGTAAGAAAGACCTGAAGAGTCCCGCAAGGATGTAAACATTGTGGACGTTTCTCTCCCTCTTTCCGCCCCCCCCCCCTTTTCTTTCCTCTTTAATTTTAAATGTCCCTCGGTTAACCATCCTGCTTTGCTCTTCTTTTACTGCCTCAGCTAGGGGATCCTAGGTAGAATTTTTAACCCCCTTCACATCAGGACTCCCTCGTCTGAAGGAGAAGAGAGTCAAAACAAAAAAAAACGTAAAAGACGGAGTCTTTCCCTGCAGCACCGTGCCCCTCCGGGGTCCCGAGCCGGCCGGGGAGGGCGGGAGCATCCCTGCTCCTCTTCCGTGCCCAGCCGCTCTGTCCCGCTGGGTTGCAGCTGGCTCCACCGGGTGAAAGGGGAAAATCGGGATGGAAGCAGATTTCCGCAAAAATCTCCCATTCCGCTGACCACAGAGAGTCGCGGGAGTTTTCCAGCCGCTAATTCCCAGTCCTTCCCCTATCACCAGCAGCACAGCCACCGAGAGATAGGGGTTCCACACACCTCTTCAAAACCTAATGCGCGCTTGGGCTACCGGAGCTCTTCACCATGGCAGGGAACAGAGCTCAACCACCCCGCGGGATGGCTTTCTTTTTTATTTTTTCTTTTCTCTTTTTTTTTTTCTTTTTTTTTCCCCACAACAACAACATCATCATACTCTAACGCCTTTGCAGACAGAGCAACCTCAGCCCGGTGCTGCTCGGCCGCTCTTTTGTTCGCGGTGGGGAGACCCGGTCTGGCTCGGCTCGGCCCGCCGGGGCTGCGGGGAGCCCGGTCCTCCCCTCCCTCCTCTCGCCGGAGCGGGGACGTGATAAAAGGAGACAGGGCTCTGAAAGGATTTGATTGAAATGGCGTGTGCCAAGCTGATGGGAGCCAGCGAGGGACAAAGCGCCGAGGAGCCATGGACACTCGAGCAATTATTCCTCCACGCTGAAGGTGGATTAGTGCAATGGAAAGAAGCATATGTTCGGCCTGGGGCGACACTCCCCCTGGCTGGGTTTAGAGAATGAGAGCGGAGAAGGAGGCTGAACCTGGAATATCAACTATCCGGGAGACAGCCCACCCCACCCCCTCTCATCCCAGCCTCTCCAAAAGTCTCAGGGATGGAGACATAAATATACACGCCCATGAAGATAAATAGATAGATACGAACAAACGCAAACACCCAAAAATATAGATGAACACACACGTCTAGGTACAGCTGCACGTGCACATGGCACTGGCACACCAGCTCTGCACAGATAGGCAGAAGCAAAAGGCGACCTAGGTGAAAAACCTCCCTGGGCATGACAATGCGAACAAATAAACAGTCGGCCTCCAAGAAGGTCATAGCAGCAGCCAGTTCTGGTGGAGGCTCCAGTTTCCCCAGACCTTTCCCAGGAAACTTTCCAAAAGCAGCTGCAGCAAGGAATGGGTGATCTCCATACCCCCTACCAGGGCCACGTCCAGGCCCTCCTGGAAACACAAAGCAAAAGTGCCCCTTTTCCATCTGATTTTCTTCTAAGCCACAGCCATCTCCTGTCTTCTTTCCCTTTCCCTAGCTCCCTGCAAAACCCCACCCTTTCCAGCAGGATAGCTGCAAGCCCTCCCAAGGGCATGAGGATGGGAAGAAGCCCCAGCATCCAGCCTGTCAGCCCCCATCCCAAACATCAGCATGCCAGGAACAGACCTCAATGAGGCTCTGTGGCAATGGGACACCCATCAACCCCTGTCCTGGATCATCTACACCCATACACAGGCTCCAAAACTCAGACAGGCATGGCAGGAGCACATTTTTAGCACTAGTATAGCGTAGCTCGTTAGGCCTGATGAGGAAAAAGAGCACTGAGGCCAGGCACAGCCCCTGCTTTCCTCCCAGCACTGCCCCACTGGCCTCCCCTGGCCTGGGTGCCACAGTGTGGGGTGTCCCCCCAGGTGTTGTCCAAGCCATCCCTCTGCTTTGCAGGGCAGAAAGATACACACCACAGGAGAGGAGGAGGCAGGACAAACACAGGGAGCATCATCCAGCAGCAAGGTAGAGAGCAAGGGGGGCAAGTTGGAGGGAAGTGTGCCTGCCAGCAAACTTTAATGGGAGAGAGAAAGAGGGAAGAAAAGGGAATGCAGTTCTTCCCTTCTCCTGGGAGCCCCAAAAATGCTCTGCTCTACAACCAGAAATGTGCCCCAAATATTTCACATCTCTGCTTCTTTATCCTTAGCTTTGGGGATCAGGATGGATCGTACACAGAGAGGAGGGGGCCAGCTCTTCCCAAAGCCGTGCTGAGGCAGGAAGTTCTGTGGGATGAACAAGCAGGCAGGAACATAACCAAAAACATTTTATAGAAGCGATATACATCCCTCAACCTGCGAGTGTAACTGCACAGCTAATACACCCACTAGAAAACAACTCTCTATTCAGAGCCTCTGCATCTGCTTTTAATCAAGTATTACAAAGAGAATTAACTATACCACAGGCAACAACAGCAGTGGGGCTTGACAGCATCTCTGGACAGAAAAGTTCTTCATGTAGATGCTGCAGATCTCCTATAGAAAGTAGGATATGTGTGTATGTGTGCACAACATGCTCAGGAGCAACGTGGTGAAATGGCTTGCACTTCACACCTGACAGTCCTCCACCTTCCTGCTGAACACAAGACAATTTTTTCCTCACCTAGGCTATGCTTTCCCAGTTTATCCTCCTTGGCCTGGTTTGAAGATTCACTGTGCAAATGAGCTCTGTGACTACAAACAGGACAATAACCATAGAGCTTGGAGTAACCTCAGGGCCCTGGTTTTGAGAGGGAGGGACTCATGGGGAAACCACAGGCTCTGGGTGCCAGCATGTGCCTTGCAAAATCAGAGCCTGACGGAAAAGTGCCACAGGGAACCAGCAGGTCCCTCCTACGCTACCAGAAAGCTCTCAATAGTCTTACCCTGATTTCCACACTACATTCACTCAGTGAAGATGCTCTAACAGCTCTGTCGGTATGATAAAAATTTTGGGCCACCAAAGTTAAACTCAGCATCAGAGAGACATGACTGCAGTTGTTGTAAGAGGGAATAAAAGACAACAGATTTGTCACCTTCATATCTACAGTACCAGAAAGTAGTAACAGTTCAAGGATGCAAATATTTACTGCCATCATGAACTATACATCTGTTTATCCTGCCTGAAATATCAGCTGTTTCATCCACACAAGAAAGCCAAGAAACTTTAACTAGAAGAAGAAAAACAAGGCTATTTTGCTATTCTGAAGCCAGTAAGGCTCTGTTAGTAATGGGTCATAAAAGACTTTCACTTTTCCTGTTTCCAAATGCATGCTTTAAGCGTTTCTTTTTGGGAGTTTGGGGTTACTAAATACTGCAAATGCAGAGGCTGCAGCCTATGCAGAATAAATGATTTAAGAACTGGGCTTGGCTGATTTATTTTTTCCTCCGTATTGGAGATAAAAAGAAGGAACACATTCTAGTAATCCCTACTCATTTTCACAGCCATTCTTGCACCTGTAACTCAAATAATGAAGCCATTTGTTATTTATATTGCACTTTCGCCTCCATTCTAGATTTCTAACGATCTGACCCTGCTTTATGGCCCTGACAAAGCCTGAAACCGGTGTGGACTTCCAATAATTGAACGATATAAGGAAAAATCTTTAATTGGAATGAAGCAGATGTTAGCTTCATGCAGTTCCCTAACTTGATTATTCTTTGGACACGTTAGACAAGCATTAGTGATTGATAATGATGCTAATTAACCCCTTTCCTTTCCAAAACAGTAAACCAATGCCAGCAGGATTCTGCAAACAACACACACAAAGTGTATACCAGTATCTGTTCAAAGTGGATCAGGGACACAACTTCATTGCCCAGTGCTCAACAAAATCCTTATCCTGCTGACACCAAGCTGGCTCCAAATCCTCTCTAGGAGTTAACAGCTCCAGCTGCTTGCAGGGCAGAGAGCAGAGACATAGCTCTTTCACGCAGAAAAGGTGCACGGGACCAAATCGAAGGCACCATTCATTTTTTTATACTCCCAATCTTTCACATTTGATTATGGAGCCAGTTTAAATCACTGTGGCCTCACTAGCCGGGATGGACTTCATGCTGCTCTCCGTCAGAAGGGCGCTTGTTATTTTAGCTACACTTTCATAACGTGAGGGCTGAGACTCTGGGAGTCTGGTCTGGGCTGAGATATTCATGTACCAAGGAGGGAAAGGGAAGCGCACATTCTGGAGTTTAAATGGAAGGTAGAGGACAAGTAAACAAACAAGGAGCTGATCTGATTATGCAGTCAAATTTATCATGGACAATAAAGAAATTGCCTTTAAATGTAAGGGTTTGGGTAAATGAATACTCCTAGCAAGTGAATAAAATGTATTCAATTAACTAAAAACCTTGTGCACTTCTGAACTGAAGTGGAATCGACTGTAATTGATTTATTTGAAACCAGAGGTTAAGGACTGAATTAGCTAAGTACAACTGGGTATTTCAAGCCACTGACTTCTCAAATGTCAAATCTCTTCTATTTTAAATATTATTTCAGCTGCGGGGCATTGCTGTCCTGATGGCTGTTCCACCAGTTAAATTTCAAATTATATTAATATTTGATTTTTGGAGGGTGGGGTAAAATATGGTACAAAGAGGAGGGCTGTCCTTGTTCACGGTGAAAGAGCACCAAGCTGTATTTTGGTTCACATGTAGGAATTAGCTCAGCGTGGCAGCAACGCTCTAGCATTCAGCCACCACTCACCCTCGCTTCAACCAATCTGGGGGAGGGAAAAAATAACAACAGATTTTTGTTTAGTGTATAAAAAGCATGACCCAGAATTTCACTGCTGCACCTCAATCACAACATTAAAAATGCATCCAAAGAATGCTGAAGTAATTAGCACGTTTTAGTAACTGCACACGGGTCACAGCAGAAGAGGCTGAATCGAACCTAGTCTGATTTCCATTATCGCCTGTAATATCTTTCCTTACAAATAACAGTAATAAAGAAATCTATGCAAGGTCATTTCATTTCTGGTTTTTGGTGGCTGGCTAATCCAGCAGCAGGATACCTAAAATGCACTCTCCTACCATGAAGTAGCTAATTATATGTTTAAAACATTACTTATTATGACCTTATAATGTTCTAGCATAAGAGTGCTTTATACATTGACCAGTATAAAACGATTATACTGGGTACAGGTTTCAAAAAGTAACAAGCATCTGTAAATCCAGATATGAATGAATGGTATTTAATAAGATTGTTTTCGTTTAAAAATGAGTATTTATGTGTTGCTGTAGAAAGAGCAGCAATGTATTGCTGTTTATGAATGCTATTGTGCCTGAGGTTAGGATCCCACACACAATCTGAGATGCAGCCAAGAAAAACAGCCCTGATAGACAATGCTTCACTTCACCTGCTACAATACTGTGCATTTCATTTATGTCAAGAATATGTACAGTTAGGGTTCATTCACCTCATTATTTTGTTACATCTACTTTACGGTTAACCAGTCTCTCTTGGAAATAATAAATAACTGTTTTTAAAACAATTGCAGCTTTGCATTCAAAAGATCCACTTTCAATTTATAGAAAAAAAATATTCACCATTTTTATAAACTAGCTGGCTCTCGAAAATAGAATTTAGACTCCACCAACTCTCTTTCTGCTTGGCAAGATTGATTTTACACTGCCTTCCATAAGTAGATTACCAAAGCAAAATGAAACATCTTGGGCTTTATCTAATGCTTTGCTTCACCAGCTCTACCAAACGTCAAAATATATGAGTAAATGCTAATTCTCTGTGCAGCTTTATTGTAAACACCTCCCTCCTAACCTCTTCAATTTCTGCCTGAACAAAAAGGGGAAAAAAGGGGGAGAGAGAGAGAGTCAGGGAGGGAAGGAGAGAGAGAAAAATCAGCCTCCACTACCAAAATACCATCAGCACTTAAAGGAGACCCTCTCTTTAAAATGCCTTTACATTCTAAACTGCATTAAGTCTCCCTTCCTATGATATAACATAATCCAGCCTGATCCTGACTTCACCTATCCCCCAGTCCAAAGAAAATAGATTCAAAATCTGAATTCTCACATGTTTTTATAGACCATCTTCAAGACATACACTCCATTTTTTTAAAGCGAACTTCCCTGTTTCACAACTGGTTTCCACAAGAAGAAACTAGAGATAAAAATTTCAGTCCCTTATAAACTGACACAGCCATCTCAAAATGTCAGTCTGTGCATTCCACTAAAACACGAACCATCAATCAGAAATAATCTGTCTCCTGCAAGATTTCACTAAAGTTCACAACCGTGAGATGATTTTGTTGGCATCAACTACGGAGCTTTTCTTTTTTCTTGAGGGGGAGGGAGCACCCAGCTCCGATTTATCATTATAAAATTTTTTTCATAGCATTAATTTTCAGCATTTTATCAGTAATGATTATTTTATAAATGTCTTTCTTGAGATGTGTTTTTTTTAATCTCTGCTCTCCATTAGGACAACTACATGTACAAAATTTTATAGGCCTATAATTCTGTATGCTATATATAAACATAAATAAAAACCTAGAGGTCAACATAAATAAAATAAAACTTTTATTTTTTAAATAAAATTATGTTTTGGTCAAAGAAAAGATAGTGTGTCATTTTTGTTAGTAGTACAGACAATTTTTTATCCAAAAGAATACATTGTGCTTTATTGTGTCATTTGTCTGAATACAGACTCAGTGGAATATCTAAATGATACCCTGCTCTGAACTCCAAGTTGAAAGTAAGTTTTTATTATACTTGAGGGAAACAATGGGTTCAGCTGCTTATTGCAAGGAGCAATTGTCAAGGGAGAGTTAAACTCAATTACTGTAACCATACTGAATAAAAAATACTGCCAAGAACAAAAATACGCCTGGGTAAAGACAGCTACTGAATAAAAAAATCGACATAAAGCGTATCAAATATTTATTTATCTGGGCAACAAAGGACTATGATACATTGATAGGCATGGAAACTACTGCCGGCACAACTCAATACAACACAACTATAACTGCTTCCAATATGGCCAGTGGAAATACAGGATACCAGGTGGTCCCGAATGTTTGAAGTTCTTTGGGAAAAAAAAAAAAAAGAAAAAAAGAAAAAAAAGGAGAAAAATAAAAACAAAAGAAAGGGAGAAAGAAAGAAAGAAAAAAAAAGGGGGGGGAGGAAAGTAAAGCTAAATCTTGTTTTAAAAGACAATATTAATTTATTGCTCTGTTGGTGCTTTCAGGAGAAGGACAGTGGATGAAAATAACTTTTTTTCATTTTCCACAACACATAAGGGTTGTAAAACCACTAACATGTTTAAAAACCTTGCCAGGGTCCAACATCACTTTATTTTATCTTCAATGAGAAACTAAATGTCATACTAATTATATATAAAAATTAATGGTTTTTTATTTGTTCTGCTGCTTCATTGTCGCTTTTAACATGCTACAACAGGGCTAAAAATGATGAATCCCAGAGAAAAACCCCCAAAAAACCTCTGATATCTAAATAAGTACCATGAACCACATGATGAACTAAGAGGGGAAGATTTAAAACCCACTAAACAAGAGGTAAACGAGATCACCAGATAAATAAAAAAAGGCTTAAAACAGACTCACCATATTTACAATTCCCATTAAATTACACATAAATAAATATATACATACATGAACACTGATTCCCTTATATAATAACCGTGAATCGTGTTGCAATAGAAAGTTCAAGTTGGTCGCTTTACCTTGGACAGGAAAAAGTTCTACAACTGAAGATATGACATGGAACTGCTTGTGTTTTGTGTTCAAGTTTATTCACAATACTGATAAAATGTCATCAGTCCTTTTTGCCTTTTGTATGTCTCCTGTTGCTGTTGTACTTTTTCACTTCTTTTTTTCATTTTTAGTATGGCTACAATCTTAACTGAAGTTTATGTAAGGGAAGGTGGTGATTCAGTCCGGTGAAGCTCATAGAATTTTAAAGTATTATTTATTTCTTTTTGTTTGTTTTTTTTTTAATTTTTTAATATATTTTTAGAAAAAAAAAAGTCCTTTTCTTTTGTGTTTTATTTTTTTGTTGGTTTTTTTTCCTCCTTTTGTTTTATTTAAAAAAAAGTTCACAAACTCAAAACAGAACTTTTTTTCTTTGCTGGCTCCGTCCCCCTGTTCTGTTCTCTTAGGCTCCAAACTGGGGTAAAACGATGGTGGCAGTGGGAAGAGGGGCGAAATTTAAGCAGGAGCAAATGGAAATGTGGATGCCAGGAAGGGGTGTGGAGAGAGGGCAGAGATGTCCTGCAGAGTCAGAGAACAGGACTGGCAGAAGGACGCTCATTCTGTTGCTGTAGCCTGGGGTGCTGGGTGCCGGGGAGAGGGAGGGGGGAGATGAATGGATCGATGGGCTGTGAGGGGGAAGGGAG
>VWZS01009191.1:323929-336474 GCA_013397075.1 Rhabdornis inornatus
GAGGGGGGGGGGGGGGGGGGATCCTCACTTTCGGTGCTTCTCCTCTTTGTCGCCGCTTTTGGTGCTGTTGTCTGTGTGGCTGTTGGGGTTGTTGCTGAGGTACATTTTGTCCATGGCCTTGAGCGCCTCGGTGAGATAGTTCTGCAGGGCAGTGACGGCAGCACACACCGCCGGGCTCCCAAAGCCGTGCGAGATGAGGTTGAAGTGGGTCAGGCAGCTCTGGATGCCCGGCTCCAAAATGGGGTTGGGCCGCGAGTTTCCCAGGGGAGATCGGTCCTGAGCCAGCAGGTCGGTGAACTCTTTACAGATCTGTCTGTAGCACAAATGGAGCAGAGAGACAGAGGGAGGGAGGAAGGGAGGGAGGGAAGAGAAGAGAGAGGGAGAGAAATGAACCATCACTGGCAGCAGCAAAGCCCGTGCATTCTCCCTGCTAGATTGCACAAGCTCCTGGATCAAGGGGCTCCTGGTCCTGAGTGCAAACACTCTCTCCCTTCTCCCTCTCCTCTCTATGCACCCTTCCCCCTAATTCTCACACTTCCCCAGAACACACAAACCTCTTCCCTTCACTTTGCATGCACACACGGCAGGACACCACACATCACACCCCAGCCCCATCCGACACACAGGACATGGAGACACATGCCTCTTGCCCCACCGCTCTCTGTACCTCAGTCCCCAACGCTCTCCACAAACACACATCCCTGTCCAGCTGGGGTGTGGAGCACAAACACAGTTTAAAGTTCTGAGCAGGCTTAATAGACAGGCTGTGATACCCAAAGGTAGGCTAAGGGATTTATCCATATCTTAGAAGATTCCTTTTTTGGGGGGGAACCAGAGAGAGATATGGGCCTCTTCCTTCACAAGGCTAAAACACACACCTGTGTGTCAGGAAGAATGAGAGAGGGCAGAGCAGGCAACTGAGGATTTAAATTAGGGTGTTCTGAAACATTTATATATGTAAATCTCTATCTCCAAATCCAAAGGGACCTTTCCACAGAGGGGAAGGCTGACGCTAACCAGTGCCTGGAAATTTCCTTCGAGAGAGGTGAGAAGGGAGGATATGAGGGCATGGTGCAGAAGATAGGTTATATCACCCACTCATTGCACAAATGGTTGGAGAAATAACACACCTTACAGCAAGAGAGCTCAGAGGCACGTTGAAACAGTTCGTATTCTAACCCACATTAATGTCTTCCAGCCATAAAGCAGCTCCCATCTCCTGCTTGTGTCCTCTGGCACTGTGCCCTTTGGTGACACCTCCACTGGTAATTAAGGGCTACTGAACAACCCTTTTAATTTCCAGCAAACATACCAAAACAATCATTTTCTTTTCACGCACCACCTGGAAGTCTAGGCAGCCCCACCAACGATGCTAGCATTTTAACTGCGTACAGACTGTCATTTAAAATATATTTTTAACATCCCTGTATTTGCTAAGTAACAGAGCTGCTTAGGCAGGAAGAACCATTGCCGATTTTAATGAACTGAAATCAGTTTAATGTGCCAGTTTTATTTTACTGTCAATGGGAAGCCTTCCCCTCCTACTTAAATTGATAAGCTAAGTGAACAGGCCCAGAAAATGTTTTGCTTTGCAGAATTATTGCTTTTTCTGTAACTAAACATCTACCCTCAATTTGCACAATTGACATTCAAGGTAATCTGTGCAAACTGATTTGAAGGAAACCAAGGTGGTCTGTAGAGTTCACCTATACCAGGACGGCCAACACACACCCTCACAACTTACAAAGCCATCAGCCACTGGTTATGCAGCAAACAAATATCTTCACAAATATATAATAAAAGCCCCAAACTCTTGTCCCCCTCCCTCATTTCTAAGCAACATGCCAGAAAGTTAAATGTCTTACTTTGTAGCTAGAAGCATGTTTTTTCTTGTGACTTGCTCGTTTGGATCGGAATGTTGTCGGTTGAGAAATTCAGCTACTGCTTTGGCAGGAAATTCTGTTTCACAAACGTACCCAAAATCTCTAGCTAGATGCACTGCTTCTCCTGAATAGGGAGGCACGGGTGGGGATGGAAAGAAACACAGCTCATCAGTACATATCACATAGAGGCAAAAATCCATTTGAAAAAAACTAAAAAAAACCCACTACATTCTACTTGGGCTTTTCTTCTCAAAAGCTTGGACATTTTCTCTTTGAAAAAGTTAGGGTCAGAAATGCTAATTACATCTTATCTCGCAGTTTTCTTTGCTTCAGTTGAAGGTAATGGAAATGAGTATTTTCATAACAATTGTTACGAGTGAAATCTCGCATAAGAATTTTTAAAACTTCACATTGACCAAGAGATACTTTAAGACAGACAGGCTCCATCCACCTAGAATGTGTGCTTCGATTTACATCTCCATACCTATAGAGAGCTATTTATGTACATTTTATTCAGAGCTATTTACTCTGAAAATGTGTTTGCCTCAGCCACATCTCTATATTCTTTTGCAATGCACCAATGATTAATATTGATCATAATTACTCCTAGAGCTCTTCCAAATAAAATGCATTAAACAGCTAAGTGTTTAAAATTTAACTTGATCGCATATAATTATATGTTCACCCCCAAACGATTAACCATGAGAATTTTAGGGTCATTCCACCGAGTCTGTCTGTTTTGTTGATTTTCAAATCTTTGGTTTTAATTTCCTGAACCAGTTGGTTTTTACTGCAGGGCTTCCTGCCATTAGCTCTAGCTCCGGAAGAACGCATGCGCCAATTAGAGCTTCAAAGCCTCAGTCCAGTGAGCTTGTTTCCATAAAATGGAGCGGATCATAAACAATAACAGTACTCTAGAAACTGCCTCATCGCTACGGGACTCAAAGCCCCAGCAATGTTTACACTACCATCTCCCCAAAATTAGCCACCATCACTAAGTTATCTGAAGATCAGGCCTCTGGTTTTGTTTTCTTTAAAAATCATTCTTTTCAAAGCCATTGTACGTGAAAGCCAAACAGAACAATGGATTACCATAAAACCTTTTCCATATTCATTAACATCACAAGTAATGTTAAGCATCTACCAAATCTAGACTTTTTACAAGTTTTCCCCTCGTGATATTGCAAAGCCTTTTCAAAAACATGAAGATGCAGTAATTTTCACGCAGTATAAATATAGTTTGTTCACTAATCCTGATGTTTAAAAAAATGATGCCTGGCATCATCGCACAGCACTTCTTCCCCCGTCTCTTTGAACATGAAACATTTCTCGCAGAATGCGAAGTGACAACAAAACAAATTCCTGCCTGCACAACCAAACTTAAGCTGAACCTGGGCAGCTCAGGCTGAGTTTAAAAGCACTTTACAAACTGAACCAGTCTAAAACGCAGCCAAACTCATAAATAAGGGGAAAGGAGAGGGGTCTATCTGCAGGCCTCAGACATACTTTGTGTCAGCCAGCGTGGCACAGCCACTGCTTCAAAACTGAATGACTTCAAACTCTTGAGCTTCCCACCTCCCCATACAGACTGCACAGGACATCCCAACATTAAAAGCAAGTTGCACCTTTTCCAGCCAAAGCAAAGCAGAGGAGAATGATATAGCCAAGGGAACATGTGTTCTGAAAATGAGAACCAAAAGGGAGTGGGGGCTGGCAGTGGTGCAACTTTGAGACTTTCAGGACACCATTAATTCATGGCTGAGGTCAAGGATTCCCAAATTAATTCAGGAAGTAATGGTCACGCATTTCTCAAATGCAGATGTCAGACCAGTTAAATGATTTACTAGGCTGCAGGCTGGGAGGGAGAACAAACTTAAAGTAGCTGGAGTTTCTGACATTTAAAATTGCTCGGTTGTCCACCTGTGGCAGAAGAACAGCAGTGAAGTATTAGAGGCTCTGCTGCCCTTAACTTCCAACTTGATACTCACAGGTCTCTTATGGGGCTAAGCCCACAATCCCCCTTCATAGGGATCCTTCCCCTCTGCTCCCAACGAGATCTGCTTACTCCACAGAGGGATTACTCATTTGAATGAGCGAGCGAGATGGGGCCCTGAAAACATCTAGCTCGGAAACTTAAAAGCAAATAAATAATAGAATACTTTGCTGAGTCTGCAAGACTTGCACAAATCCGTTTCAGGTTATAACAAAAAGCAAAGGCACACAATTAACCTGATCTTTTTTTAAGACATAGAAAATAACACCCTTCCAAATGCCAATGAGCAGCACTGACTCTGGGAAAGAAAGAAAACCTGAACGACCTAAC
This sequence comes from Rhabdornis inornatus, assembly GCA_013397075.1. Classification (NCBI taxonomy): domain Eukaryota; kingdom Metazoa; phylum Chordata; class Aves; order Passeriformes; family Rhabdornithidae; genus Rhabdornis; species Rhabdornis inornatus. The sequence continues at coordinate 328,136 of VWZS01009191.1, forward strand.
AGCAAGTCGTCTCCCATTTGGCAAAAGCAACAGGCACGTTTTTCAAACAAGCCCTCCCAGCTCTTTGAGTCACTTACCCTCCACGAGTGATGTGAGCAAGGTAACGTTAGCAGCTTTACGCCTCCCAGCTGGCAGGTTTAGTCCTATTTTGTCCAGTTTCTCCCTCAGAGATCTCCCTCCGTTTTTCGACTTTGCCCTGCTCCACACAGAAAGGCGTTGAGAAATGGGGCTTGGGGGAACACCTGCCCCTACTTTGGCTCCCGCCCACACATGGCCCCAACACATCCTTTCCCAGGGAAGGGAATAAAGGGTTTAGGCACAAGGGATGGGATACATGGCTGTGGGAAGCTCAAGACCAACTGCTGCTGAAAGCTGAATCCCAGAAATAGGGATGGTTCTTTGGATGTTTCCACATCTAGAGAACAGCGGCCCTCACTAAGGTCTAGATAAGCCCCAGAGCTGATGTGGAGCCTTGAGGTGTCTCCCTGAGCTCCCAAGGTGCCATGGTGCTTCTCCCCAGGCATGACAGGAGGAGGCCGATCTGCAGGGCCGGCAGCCCCAGAGCATCACCACCCTCACAACAAACTCTACGTGGCCCATCTGTGGCTTCGCAGCAGAGCTGGGCTAAGCGGGGCTGCAGAGATGGGAGCTGCCTTAATTAATCCTGGACGTTATTCCCTGTCCAGGCACTGCCTAATTGCCTGGGTGAGGCCACAGGGTGGGAGCCCATGGCAGAGTGTCCTGGGGGTGTGTGTGTGTGTTTGTGTGTACAGCCCGGCATCCCGCCTCCCGCGTCCCCCCGCCCCTCACCTCCGGAGCACTCCGCCCAGCAGGGAGGCGTTGAGGCACTCGGGCGGTGACAGGCGTCTCTGCACTTCCGCCACCGTGACCTTGTACTTGGAGGTGGAGCTGAGCAGCGAGAGGCGGCCCGGCACCGAGCAGAAGACCTCGTTGGGGTTCACCACCCCGCCGAAGAGCGCGTCCTTGTTGATGGGGNGTTTGTGTGTGCACCGTGGAGGTGTTCACGGCCACGGGAGGGGCAGGGACACGCAGAGGCCCCCACGGCCACGGGAGGGGCAGGGACACGCAGAGGCCCCCAGGACAAGGCCGCGCGTTGCCATGGCGACCGCGCTCCGGCCCCCTCCCGCCGCCCTGCGCGCTGCCCCGCCGGCCGCACGCGCCCCGCNCAGCGAGAGGCGGCCCGGCACCGAGCAGAAGACCTCGTTGGGGTTCACCACCCCGCCGAAGAGCGCGTCCTTGTTGATGGGGATGGAGGAGACGGCGTTGTTGTTAGACTTGGAGAGGGACACGGGGCCTGCAGGGAGGGAGGAGCAGGGAGGTGAGGGTGAGGAGCGGGCGGGGAGCCGGGGACGGAGGGGAAAGCGCCCGAGCCGCTCTCTGCGGCCAGCCCCGGCCCCGCACCGCCTGCGGGGCAGCGGGGACGCAGCGGGGGCACCCCTCCCCTCTCTCGTCGGGAGGCGCAGGGAGAGAGCCGGACACCCCTCGACCCGCAGCGGAGAAATTGGAAAGAGCCAACAGCGGCCCCCGCAGCCGCTGCCGGGCGCCGAGGCCGCCGGGTGCCGCACGTCGGTTGGCTAGGCTGGCGCGGGCAGTGCCCGGGCAGCGGCGCAGCCGGCAGGGTGTGCGGCAACCCCGGGGCCCCGCCAGCGCACAAATTTAGACGTGGGAAACCCGTAACGCGGCGGAGAACCGGCACCCCAAAATATAGTTTGGTCCCTGGCCGGCGGGGAGGCGCCGGGCCGTGCCGCCACTCGGTGCCGCGGGTCCCGGCCGCCTTCCCTTTCTCCTCTGCCTTAGCCCGCTCGCCTTAGCCCGCTCCGCTTGGCGGGCGCAGTCCAACCAAGCGGGGGGCTTCTCTCCGTTTTGGATAGATCACTTGTGACATTAATAGCTCTGGGAAGGCTAATAGATACAACAGGAGTTAAACGAACTCTTGAGATTACTAATAAAAGAGCCAATTATCATGTCGACTTGGAAAGAGCATCTCTTAAGATTTATCCTTTGCACATCTAATTTGACGTGACAAAGGCTTTACAGGCGGGGGTTGGGGGGGTATGAAACTTCAGGTTCGCTGGCTGTACAGCGATTAGGGTTAGAGAGGAGAGTGCCTCTACTCAGCACCTCTCTCCTGTGGCGGCCTGGGTACCCAAATTCCAGGCGGCCACGCAGCCATAGCACTCCTCAGATCAGGAAGGAGCTAGCTGCGCCTTCCACCCTGCCAGTTTTACTCCAACAGCGTCTCACTACACAGCATCCAAACACAAAATCCATCACTTTCTACCGAGAACCTGCTTTGCAAAATGCCCTGTGCCACCTTTCCCAGTCCTTCGGTGGTCCGACGAACGACGGGAAATGAAAATCGAGTGCAATAAATATTTTGCACGACTTGGGTACCAGCTTCCAAGCAATTCAATTCCAAGTGAAGCAAGCGCACAAAGCCAACGAAAACCAAACCAATCTTATCCACCGACAGACACCAGTTTCTAGAAACTTGCCCCTTGTTCTCCACCAGTCCACCTCATCACCGGCGTGATTTAAATAAGAAAACCCGAAGGAAGGGGAACAACGAATTCACTTTCACAGCCCCACAGTCGTTTACCAACAACGATTCAAGCCCTCTGCTCAGCCAGATGCGTGGGGCAAACCATGAAACCCAATTGTACACTAATGCACTAAAAGACTGGCTCGGATTTTCTAGATCATCTGCTAACATTTTTCCTCGTTAACGACAATAATAATTAAAATACCCGGCAAACATGGCCATTTAAGAGGATGGATTTCAACCCGCATTGCCCGTTTATCTTTGCTTTCAACCTTTCGGCCAACAGTGCATGCCAGAAGGAGCCAGGGGCCGGGGAGCTGGAGGGGAGAGGGGGGAGGCCGGATAAGTCCTCCCTGCGAGCAGTCCCCAGCCTGTGACGACATGTTTGGTATGCGCAAGGAAACAGCTTACCTTTCTTAATTACAGTTTGATCTGGGATGTTAATACCGGGGTCTTCTACGTGCTGCAACAAAAGGAACAGGCAGGGATGTCAGTGTACAGCCACAACAAAAGGCAGGGAGGGCCGAGGTGGGATGGGGTGCAGGAGAAGTTTTGTGCCCCCCCCCCCAATTCCTGGGCACGGTGTGGGGAGGGAAACAACAGATCCTGCAGGGAAAGGAGGAGGGAGAAAGAAGGAAGGAGACTTGGGGGGAATTTCCTTTATCAAGAAGAATCCTGCATCTCTCCCAGCTCTTCCTCCGATCCCCAAGAAAAATATAATAAATCACTCACACGCCCCCGGGGCCCGAGCGGCCTTAAGCTTTTGAGGGCTCCCTCCTGCTGTCCCTTCCCTCCTCCCCGGGAAGCGGCCCCGGACCGGCCCAGCCCTTGCCCGCCGCTGCGCCCGCTCCCGCGCCCGCGGGAGGGAAAGCACAAAGGAGCGCGGAGCGGCGCGGGGCCGGGGGGCGCAGCACCCCCGGGCTCCCCCACTATTGTCCCCTCGCAGGTTCCGCGGCCGCGGCTACAGCTGGGGTTCGCGCGGCGGAATCACGACGTGATTAGAAAGTCAAATGAAATCATGTTTTCTAATTCCAAAAACTGACAGGCAATATAATGTCTGGCTGTGTTTACAAATTAACACCAGTGCTGCTGAGATAGAAGATTTCGCAATCGTTACAAAACCCAGGCATTGCCATTTAAAAAACTATTACTTCCTTCTCTAGTCTTTGTCCAACAATAATACTGATTCTAACATTTTCCATTCTGTCTTGGATTTATGCTCCTGTTAATTGTGCTTGATCTCAATGATTCCGGGTGGATGGTACTAAGTTGCTTTATTACAGGTTTTATTATACTCAATGCTCTCATTTGTAACTTGCCTAAAGTGCTTCTGGATTTAAGTATAATTAAATTGAGAAATGTTCAGAAATGACTACTGCTGCAGTTCTTGTGTTTTAACTATATGGGGAAATATGATCCCTTTATGCATGCACCCTAAACCCATAAAGTAAATGTAGTGTGGCATAATACTTTTATTTGTGTTATTTCTACACATATTCCGTACAGGGAGGACTGTTAAGTTTAAAATCCCACAGAGATATTTATGATTAAATAATTTTCACCGTCTACTTGACTTTCTTAGATATTTAGCAGTCATTTTTATTAAAGGTTAACTGTTGCAGCAACGGAAAAATTCAAAAATTACCCTCCCAATTCAGATTTCTGTAAGGGATTTGTTTTATTTTTTAACTAGATAAAATACACCTAGAAGATGCACCCTGTTATTTTATACTCTCCTACATGAAGCCTGCTGATTCAGTCTTACAGAGGAAAAAAAATGGCTAGGCTGGCGCAAGGATTTAAACCAGATGGCATTAGGTTTTCACAAAATATAGCAGTGCTAGTAATTCATAGATCTGCAGAGGAGGCTTCCTGAATCAGCCCACTGCCTTGGAGCACAACTGAGGAGAGGGAGAATTCAAGAGAACATTTTAGGTCATGTTCTTCCTACAGCAATCATGAGCTTTCAGTCAACAAATTAGTTTATTCTTACGATTGTCTCCATGTTATTTTATATCGAGTTTAAAGAGTCGACCTGCTTTTAACGGATCCAAATTGCTTACTAAATCCTCCACTTTGGAAAACGTGTGCGTTTATTACAAAACTGCTAAACACAACCAGCAATTTTCTGTGGCTAATTTAGCCAGATGAGGGCTGTAATAAATTCACTATTTTCTCCGAGTATAATTTATAAAAGATTTCAAAATGACCCCCAAAAATAGGTAAATTCATCTGAACATTATCCTTGCAACACGAAACTGTACTCATTAAACTGTCAGCGAATATATTGTTGTAATATTTGATCCTGTAATTTGGGATGGCATTTCGGCAAAAATCACATCCAGATACCACAGTTCTCTCCTCCTCTTTCCTCCTGCAAGTCGAGCAGCTTCAGTCCCTCAGCATGAGCTCTGTGGGCTTTAATAAATTTATTGCCATGTTCTAATTCCATTTTGGGGTAGAAACCCAGAAAGATGAACTTTGATCATGACCTATCATGTTGCATAAGGCCACTTTCCTAACTGAACAATAGCCCTGGCTTGCTTTGTAAGTAGCCTGTGCATTAATGTCATGCTTAATTAGAAATCATTTTTAAAGTCTGTACTCATCGATAACAGAATTAGGTCCCCCAAATAATGCATCCTCCAATAGGCTCCCAACATTTAATTTAATATAGGGTGTAGCAGGTCTGACGTGAATTCGATAACCTATAGGTAATGATTTATGAGGTCATCCCTTTGCACTGCTACTAAAAGAAGGCGGCAGCGTTTTAGTATACCTCTTCCCTGATTTGTCAATTAATTCCTTTAGAGAAGAGGATCTGCCCATACCCTCTTATAAGTTTGTATGTGGTTATCCCATATGCCAATCCTGTAATCATGGGAAACCAATTTTTACTTCTTAGGCCACTTTCACCCACTTCTTCCTACCCCCCCTTTACATTTGTGAGATCTTGTTAAATGTCCTCACAGGCATTTCAGACTCGTGTCTTTCCCAAGGCAGTAAGAAATCCCCAAATGCACGGCCCTGTGGTGATATTACATATTCTTCCAATCGTAACAGCTTATTGTCATTGAGAAGGAAAGATATTGTTAACGATGACAGTAATTTGATTTATTTATATTTTAGTGGGCAAGTTAGCGGGGAGGCATTGCGCAGGGACGAGCTGCGAACCTTTTGTTCTAGGTGGGGGCTTCACTTTTCCCTGGGGGATGAGGGGGAGTTCACTTCTTCCCTTCCTCCCTTTTTTTTTTTTTTGGGGGGGGGGGGTAGGGGGTGTTCCCCTTCCTCCCTCCCTCTCCCCCCGACGTTGAGCTCCGCGGAAAGAGGGACGGGTGGGCCCCGGGGCGGCCCCTTGGCTTACCGGCACGTCCTCGATGGCGTGGGGGATGGAATGGAGGGGCAGGTCGGCCAGCCCCGAGCCCAGCCCGTGCGGGGCGTGCAGCAGGTCGTCGTGCCGCCGATAGTCCCTGCGTGGGTCGAGCCCCGAGAGCTGGTGGGGCAAACCCCGGTGCGTGTGGAGCAGCCCCGTCTCCTGGCTTTGCCTCTGTCCCGGCCATCCTGGGTGCTGGGGCTGTGGCTGGGCATGGAGGGGGTTGAGGCTGTACGGGTCGTTCACGTGGGAGTAGGGGTCNGGGGAAAGGAGAAAAGAAAAACAAAGATAATATCAAACTGATTTTCCTCAAAATCGCCTTGAAATTTTTATCTGTAGGGCAATGAGGGGCAAATAATCGTCTCCGAGGAGGAGAAAAGCAGATCTGGAGATCTCTCTGCCTCCGATTTCCCTTCCCAAATAATTAAGAGGCAGCCTCGCTTTTTAAAAAGCAATAATAACGGCAATAATGATAACAGCAATAATAGCAATAATTAGAATAGGACAGATTATAATAATTAATAAAACATTGCGGCGATACAACGAGGATTCACAACAGATCGCGCCCCGGCATTTCAGGAGCAGGTATTTCCCACAAATAAAAAGAATAATTCACAATCGAGCGTTATTGAAATAATAGTTCTGCCATAACCAAAAATCCTTCCTCTGGCCCTAAATAGAACCGAGATAAATACTATCGCTGATATTACCGATCGCGTCCCAAGAAAACCCTGGAAAAATCCAAGCCCACTGCCATTTTGTTACCAGAACACGCCGAAATAGGCTCCAAACAAACCGGTAGTTCCCCACAAGAGTTTTAGAAATGTTTCGGGGAGAAAGCATTGCTATGGTCCCCTACCTACGGGGAGAGCCGTCCCGATGCCCGGCTGAATCCCGGGCTCGCCAGTGCGTGGTTCGGGAGCGGAGCGGGCAGCGGCGGCCCGGCCGCCGGGAAAGCGGAGGAATGCGGCCGGGAGCCGGGGAAGCGCCGCCGCCCCGACGGGCGAGCGGCACCGAAACGAGCCCGGGCGTTTCGGCACGACTCTGCCGGCTCTCGAGGCCGGGCAGATGAGCCCACATGAATGTCTGGGGCTAAAGGAACGGCCTCCACGGAGGAGGATTCGAAGGAAGGAACCACGGTCCCGAAAAAGGGAAACGAGGAAGCGAAAATACAACGTTTGCAGGTGGCAAGGTGAAGGAATCGAAGCAGTAGGGTCCAAGCAAAGCCTTTTGCCGTTCTCTCGAAGCAGACCAAAAAAAATTTAAAAAAAAAAAAAATAAAAAAAGAAAAGCGACGGGGGGGGGGGGGGAAGAAAAGAAAAAATAATGAGAGAAAGAGAAAAACGTAAACCACCGAATTTATAAAAATGAAGGAAAGGAAAGGAAAAAAAAACCCTCTCCGGAAAGCTGGGTACGAAACCCCCACNCGAACCCCCCACTGCCACCGCCGACAACAATAGCAACACCCAGCGCGCACCGAACCCCCTCCGAGAGAAACGTGAAGCAACTCACCATAGCCGAAAAACTGTGCACTAACATCTGCGAAGAGTCGGGGGTTACAAGTCAAGGTAGAAAAAATAACAAAAAGGCAGAGGAAAGGGACCGGCGGAGCGCGCAGCCCCCGGCGGAGCCCCGCGGGTGCGGGCGCGGCGCGGGCGCGGAGGGAGCGCGGCCGGAGCCCGGCGCTAGGCGCGGGCGGCAGGACCGGGACGCCGGGGCTGCTCCTGCACCGCGGGCGCGCCACGATAATCCATCAGAACTTGCACCGATCTCTGCTGCCCTTCATCGAGTGTTTCCAAGGCGAGCTCTCTATCCTGGCGCGGTGTGAGGAGTCAAAGTTGGTTGCTTTTTTTCTTTTTTTTTGTTTTGGTTTTTTGTTTGTTTGTTTTGAGCTTTTTTCCCCCCTTTTTTTTTTTTTAAGCGTGTGTATGTTTGTTTCTTAATCCTTTTTTTTTCCTCTGACTCTTTCTTTCTTTTTCTCCTTTGACTTAGCTGCTGCTTCACTTGAGCTCCTAATAACAGATCTGCTGCCTTCCTGGAGACTCCTAATAGCAGATATTCATGACTATTAATATTACACGAACACTTAATAAGGGAAGAATGGCTGGAAATCGAGCGTGAAGCGAGAAGGCAACTCAAGGCAGAGCCTGTTCTAAATGACGTCCATTGAATGAAGAATCAGTGTATCTAATCAGAGATGGGGGAGAGGGAGAGGGAGAGAGAGACAAAAAGGGAGAGAGAGGGAGCGGGAGAGAGAGAGGGGGCACATGCTGCTGCGTCTGACGAATCACAGGAAAGGGGCAACATTTTAAAAGGTTGCAGGGCATGCAAAAGTGAAAGAGAAAGAGATCCGGAGAGAGGGAGAGGGTGGGAGCCAGGAGGGGGGGTGAAGAAAGAGGGGGG
>VWZS01009191.1:342853-564630 GCA_013397075.1 Rhabdornis inornatus
AGTGCTTTCCACGGGCGGCCCCGGTCCATCTACCGCCGGGTGAGACCCGGCAGCGTTATTTTTCCGTGGGACAGGCTGGGCTGGGAGCTCTTAGCGAGGTTTCAGCTCCCGCGGCGCGTCCCCCTTGCGCGGCGGGTCAGCCGGAGGCTGCGGGCCCTGCCCCGCGTGGGGTCCCGCCGCGCCCCGTGGGCAGCCCCAGGGCTCCGCGGCGGGCCGGCCGCCGCCAGCCCCAGGCGCAGGGACGCCGGGCGAGGACACGCCGCCCTAGGCCGGCCCACGCTGCCGGGGTCGTGTCACCCGCGGCGGCCACGGAGCAGCCTTCGCCCCTCTCTACCCCAGTCGACCGCTCTCTACCTGTTGCAGTCGGGCCTCACGAGTGGCCGCGGGCAGCCCCAGCATCGAGAGACGCAAAACACCCAACCCAAGCGTCAGGCTTGCCCCCAACTCCCTCCGGGCCCGTCACCTTTCTCGCTCCAGCCCTGCCTCCCGTCCCAAAATAACAATAAACCCCCCCAGGGCAGAGGGTCACCTTACCTGCCAGTCCCCCATCTTGGCAAGGATAGACATCCTGGCTGCGGGCTCCGAGTCCCCAGGTCCCTGCTGGTCATGGACTGCGAGGGCAAGCCACTCGCCTGGGACGCCTGTGGGTAAATCCTCCCCTTACCTGAGCCGGGACTCTCTCACCTNGAGGCTAAGTGTATGGACATAGTAATAATAATAACAATGATAATAATAATAGTAGTAGTAATAATAATAATGACAACAACATCAGTAGCCCAAAAAGGCAAAGCACCGGGAGGGCTGAACTAGCCCAGATGGGTGACGGAAAAGCTGCAAATTGCCAGAGGAGTCCAGGGAGAAACAAAGACATCCCCCTGCAGTGCAGACAGTTTTTCCAGCCCCTGGTGCGGGGACCAAGAGGGGGCAGGCGGCAGCGGCCGTGGTGATGCGCACCAGACTGGCCAGGGTCTGTCCCGCCGGGCTGCGCGGGAGCGGCGTGGGATGAGGGATGCTGCGTTCCCCCGAGGGAAGCTGGCCTGCGATAGCCTGTGGCCCTTGGGCCTCTCCATATCCGTACCCCTCGTCCCCGCCCACGTTTTGTTGGTTTTTTCCCCTCGGGGATTCAAGCGCCGAAGTGCCCTGGAAGCTCGCCAGTGTGTCGCGCAGCCCTGATTTCACACCCCGAAGAAGTGAGGAAGCACGGACCCTGCCTCATTTGTAGGGGCAGGGCACTGGGGGCGTGGGGAGAAGCAGCACTCGAGCTACGGGATTTTGGGGAGGCATGCAAACAATTTCCACTTCGGAGTTGCACAGCAAGCCCTTTCACATTTCAGAGGCAGGTGAATGGGGCATCACATCCCAGGTATGGGACAGTTTGAGGCTTCCTGGATTCGGGGTGCATTGTCACCTGCCAGTGAGGCTGTGTTGGGTTGGGTCCTGGGCTGACCCCAGTCTCCAGTAAAAGGAAGGGGATCACACCCCATCGCCCCACCATAAGGGCTTGGATACAAGGACCTTATGGAAGGAAGCTCCTTCCCTGTCTCCAGGCAGGTGGGAAGAGGGAAGCAAGAACTGGCATCCGCAGCCATTGGATCCCGGGAGAACGCCGGGGCCGCGGCAGCCGAATCGCCGGCTCCTGCGGGGCTTCGCTTCTCGTCCACGGTCCCAGCGAGCCGGGGTCGGCGGAGCCCGGGCACTCTCGGCAGAGCCCGGCGGCTCCTGCGCGTCGGCGGGGCGGGGCGCGGTCAATGGGCCGTGCGAGGCGCGCTTCGCACCGCCGCTCCCAGCGCCGGCCCGCGGTGTACAGTTAGCGTCAAATTACAGCAATTAACCGGGCACCGGGATTTAATTACACAGCCCTGCCCCTTTCCCACCCCCCTCGGTGCTGGGGAGCCTCCTGCTCGGGGACGACGCGGAGCAAAGACTGCCCCATGCAAAACGGGAAAGGGACGGGGAAGATGTACAGAGGTTTCATGGCTCCGGAACCCTGCCGCCTCTCCTTTCCCCGCTTGCTGCTCGCCCTGCCCTCTCCAGGGGGCGGCAATTTTGGGCCCGTAACGATTATTTAAAATGCCAGCTTTTATTGCTATTTTGCGGAGTGGGGTGGGGAATTAATTCGATTTTAAGTTGGCCTTCTGCGAAACGTTCCAGTAAATTTGGGTGCCGCACTTCTCCCGTTAGAACCTTTCCCTTCTGCCTAACTCCAGCGTTCCCCGCACAAGGTTAAATCGCCGGGCTCAGGACCCAGCTCCCACAGCCCGGCTCTGCCCCGCGGCGCTTGGCAGCGAAGCGGCCCGACCACAGCCTGGCCGCGGGGAGTAGGCCGGGCTTTCGGGGCTGTGGGCAGCCCGGGCCCACACCGGGCTCATCCGTGCTCTTTTTTTTAGCCTAGGGGAAGAAGGCAAGGGCTGGGCGCACAGCAGAGCCCGGGGTTGTGGGGCGCTCCATTTCCCCTCCCTGGGGCATTTGGTGACCGCACTTGGGGGGTGAGTTCGACTTCCCTGGCCCGGGCATTTAGAGAACGCCTTTCCCTCGCAGCCGTGAGGGCACACCCGGCCCGTATAGGGGACTAAAATCGCCGCACCCTGAGCTACTGTCATCCCTGAAGTGCCAGCTCTGTCTCGCCCTGCCGCCTGCTTCCTCCCTGCGCAAAGGGAAGCTGAAGTTGAGGCACCCTCTCTCCTCAGACAAAACTGTCTTCTAGCGCAAAGACACGTCCTCGCTCCTGTGTGTCACACCGTCTGGCTCACAGCTAGTGATTTTTGGCAGGTGGCTCCGAGGGAGTCATCGCGGAGCTCTGCGCCTCCTGAATTATTTCCAATGGACGCGCCGGATCTCTCCCCGTGTGTCACAGCGCGGGGGTAGAACACAGGGCAAAGCCCTACCCGCTTCCCTTTCCCTCCACCGGCAGCTTTCTTATGGCTAAACCCTGCCATGGATCTCTTCCCAACGAGAAAGTAGGGAAGAGATGGTCTTGGGGGCCATTCACCTTCCCGGCGTCGAGGTTCCCCCGCCGGTCTGAGTTACTGATCTCACCTCTGAGTGTCCCCACCCGCCCGGCTCCCAGGTTCCGGACAGGTTTCCTACTCCCTCCTGCTTGTTCTGCCGGCCCCCAGGGCGAGCCGCAAGAGCGTTCAGATAAATCCGACTCCTGATTCTCTACGGGGAGTTTAGGCTTGGTTATCCTTCTCGCTGTCGCTTTCCAGTTCTCCCTGCCCCAGTGCCGCCTGGCTGGGGAGAAGCTCAACGCGCCTTATTTCCCCCGGCTCGCTGACACATGAATAGCTTTTTTTTTTTTTTTTCTTTCTCTTTTCTTTCTCTAAAGTAATTTTTGGCAGCGGCTAGTCTGCACCCGCGGGGCCGCTCACAGCTCAGCGCGCCGTCCGGGACAGACACACAGACACTCCAGGGCGACGCGTGGCTGCGGCCGGCAGCGGGGTGGGCTCCTCTGCCCGGGCTGAACTCCCGGCGTCGGTATTTTCGGAGGGAGAAAGGAGAGGTTCAGGTTGGTGCGGGTCGGCTTTAGGAGGCTGGGGGAAGCGGCATGGACGCTGTCCCCGGGATGAGGGTTGCCTTCACTGTGGGTACGGGGTGTCCTCCCGGGCTCTCCTTATAGCAGAGAGGGGAGCAGAAAGAATGAGGCAAAAACCGGCAGGACATAAAAACACCCCAAACTCTACAAAACAAAGACAGAAAAAAGGGGGTTGTGGGGGGAAGTACAGATACTCCCCGCCCTTTTTCGCTCTCGCTCGCACTTTGTGGTCCAACACGATTCAACTACTTTTGGGAGGCCGGTGCTGGAGAAGGGGAGGTGCTGTGTCTCAGATGTTGGCGGAGAGGTTTTTCCTCTGTTGTTTTGGGGGTTTGTGCCTTGTTTTTATGCTCTGCTGTGGGGGCAGACGGGAGCAGAGTAATCTCAACCCTGTGGCGCCGGGAGAGCCCTTCCAATGTGCGACTTGGGACGTTGCAAAGGAAAGAAAAGAAAGGATAAGAGAAGAAATCCGTATGCGCCCACCTGTGACTGCCTTGTCCACTGTGCTGTCTCCCAGCTATTCAGCCTAGCAGAGTTTGGGTTTTTTTCAAGGCCGTTTCCCACAGGAGAGAAGCTTACCGAGTGCAACAGGTCGCTTGAGCTGCTCCCGGGACCTCAGGAAACCAAGTGCCCCTTCCCTGTCCTTTCTCCTCCGGCTCCCCGCGGCGCGACTTTCCTCTGGGATACGCTTTGAAGGGGGATGCGGGACGTCCCGCTTGGACAAGACACGTAGCCGTGGCCCCTGCGCAGCCTCTGCAGAGGAGCAGGAGGAGAAGGATGAGGATGCTGTGTCCCTGAGTTACGGCATTGTGGTACCTTTCCGCGCGCCTCGGCCATTCCCCCTCACACCCCACATCCCCTTCCGAGACCGCCTCTGCCCCCGGCCCGCTGCGTGAACCCCCCAGAGTATTGTCAGGAGGCTGATCAGTTTCGAAATCAGCAAATAAATACTTATAAATGCATACAAATAGCAACTTTTTTCAATACCCAAACGACGGTGTGGGAGAGGTGTTCGAGTGCAATTTTTTGGACGAGAGATGAAAACTTTTTTTTGGAGGGGGAGAAAAAGCAAAGTTTTTTCCAAGGAGCACGTGGGTCTCACCTGCTCTTTTAATATTTATTTGCCAAACTAACTACACTAAACCAACTAAACAAGCAAAACAAGTAATCAGGAGTTAATACTGAGCACACACTGCGGTGCCAATGCAATCCAGCTACCGACGACTGGCGGTGTTTGCATGAGCAACCACATGGTACAAATTCCCATGCTTTAGACCTCGTAGGGAAAGGTAACCGGTATATTCTGCTTCACCAGAAACCTTTCTTAATCTAGGTAGGCCCTTATGGGCTAGCTACTCTCATTGCCATGTCCAGAAACAAGCTCCTAAAAAGATTATCCCTATGAGTAAAGCATCGGTGGGGTAGAACTCTGGGTTTCATCTTTTTTTGAAATCCCCAGGGAGTAGTTGCATGGTCTCAAGCATCTCGAGTACAAACGTGGTGAGTTTTTTTTTCCCTTGCAAAGCAGAATAAAATCATGCTAGAAATACCAAGCACTTTTGTCTTTACAAAAATAAATCAATTTGTCAAGATCTGATTATTTGTTCACTCCAACTTGGATGCTTTCTTCCGTTGTACATTTCATTTTCCAAACAGAAAAAACACACCCAGTTTCAAGAAAAAAATTGCATTTGTAGCTTGGATATAAAATTGGAGTATTTTCTGGGCAATTCTGACTGCTCACGTGTCCTTCAAAAAGCTTTTGCATCTGAAACACAGGCAATTATGTTGCCAACAACCTCATAGCTGCAGTAGATTGCAGTTTTACTGATCATGCCACCCCAAAATGATTACAAATAAGTTCTATTTAACATTTATTTTCAATTTTTCATTAATAACATTGCCAGATGAAATCTGGAAAAGGATATGCTGCCTAAGGTCTTTTAACACATCATGTTCGATCAAAGAATTATAAATGTTCTAGGAAGGGCTGTTTTTTTCTAGGCAAAGCTTCACTGCCTTTGCTACCCCCTTGCCCTAAAATCCACTGATGCAACTGCACATATCCTAAGTACAAAACACAGTTACACTCCAGTATTAAGTCTCCACATGGGGAGTTTTGCTTGGATTAAGATTTCGAAACTGAGCCCATAATAAGATATGCCATAAAACCTCAAACAACCCTCCTCCCCCAGGGATATTTATCTTACACATTTAATTGCCCAGTAAAATAAATTCTGTATGTGTACACTTATATGGGAAGGATTTTGATCTGGTAATTTCAGTGTATCTTCTGATCTGTAGCAGCTTAGAATGACATCCTTGAAAACTGTGGAGAAGCAGAAACTGTGCCCTGCTAAATAATGCCTATTCAGCTGCTAAATATTTACACATAGGCAGGAATGAGCTTTCCTTGCAATGCTATCTCTTAACTCTATATTAGCATTCAAGAAGAAAAACAAATGCAAGTCATTTAGGAATAGGCCAAATCCCTGCTTCTGCTAAAGCAAATAACAGAGCTCCACTGGCTTGCATGGAGCAGAATGGGGCTCCTTCATGTTACCTCCATGTCATATTAACACTCATTTTTGTAATGACTTCCCTCTTACAGCACTCACTGCTGTATAATAAGCTTCAACAAACCCTTGAGAAGTGCAGTGTTATTAGTTTATCTGCTTTACAGATAAGTAAACTGATGCAAGGGGAAGATAAGGAATTTCCCCAAGGTCTTGCAGCTGGTTTGCTTGAGATCAAGGGAAGGAAAGGAAACCAGGAACAGGGATGGAACTTACCACCAGAACATGTCCCATAGCCAGGAAAGCAATATTAAGAGGAGGAGCAGGCAATTGGAAACTCCATAAAAAAGGCCATTTCCAGTCTGATACCTCACTGTACTCTGTGGTGGCTAAACTTGGGTACTCACACTTGAAACTCTCAGCTTCTCCAATGATACTTTGGTGTTGCATCCATCCTGGCATGACATGATATAATGCAAGTGGAATTTCATTTTCAGTGCATTGAATAAAACACTCTAATAAGACATGTTTAGAAAACAAAGCCTAGAATTACCCACAGCAGAATTTTAATAAAATCTACTTTGATATTTCTATGCTAACATTGGAACTGCTGTCTGTAAGGCACATATTTTAAAGTGTCAAATAATTACAATAAGACATATTAGTGGAAAATGACTGTTGGAGGTTCTTAAGAATCTCTTAAGTGATTTTTTTTTTTAACAAGAAACTTCCAAAGCTCTAGTCTTTAATCTAGCCCAGCTTGTATGCAGCTGCAATACATTTAGCCTTTAACATTAACTCTAGCCATTGTCCTAGGACATGTCTACACCCCATGACACTTTATGGTATTAAAAGAATTGCTGTGTGGCTACAGCAACTTGTCACTAAGATATATCACTCAGTGGAGAGCAAGACAAAACAAAACAGTGAACAACATGGCCTTTTTTTTCCATGGCAGCTTATGCTATGGGTATAGTTTGCTTGGCTCAGTTGGGTTTATGTGATGTTTTATACCAAAATGTCCTGCCTGCCTGACAACTATGGAGCAAAACTTCTGGAGGTGAGTGAAAGAGCAGGCTGTGCACTGGATAATCTGGTGTAATCGTTCCATATAGCCATTGAAGGAATACCAACCCGCTATATGTACAATCTAATTGCAGTCAGGGGCTGATGAAAGAGCTCTTGCGCCAGCCTCCTCCCTCTGTCAAAGGGAAAGGAGGGCGCGGTTTGGGGCTGTGGCTGACGAGCGCCCACATTACAGCTCTCCTGGGGATTTTCACCCGGTGTCCATCCCAGCAGCTGCAGGCACCACCACGCCAGGTTCAGCTCACGGGGACAAACTGACCAGACAGAGGTTTAGACAGTCATCTTCACACCCCGGAACGCAAACAGTTGGACACTGGACAAACAAACTTTTTATTCTCCAAAGCGTGGTACTACCATACCGATAGAATGGCACTTTTTCAAATTAATCCGGGAAGTTTGTCCAGAACAAATCTGAGGCCATGCTTGCAAGTGCCGTGCAAGAAGGACAAAGAGATGCATCAGCCTCCCACGGGAATCAGACCCCCCCACACGCCTGGGCACATCCCATCTCTCCTCAGGACTCCCTCCCCTTGGGAGAGGCACAGAGGTATTAGCAGCCAGCAGCCACCCAGCCTGTTTACACCGCGCGAGTGTCAGCGATTGCGAAGCCCCGCCGAGTTTGCAAGTGAAATCAGTGTGGAGCTGATGAGCTGCTCCCTTCCGAGGCACTGAACACCTCCGGCTGCACCGGCTCAGGAGCCTGCCAGAGAGAAGCGGAAAAAGGAAAAAGGCTTAAGCTTGGGTTTCTTTTCCTGAGACTTTGGCGCCCCTGTGTGTCTTCTTTTTGAGAGATTCAGCTGAAGAACAACCCCAGGCTTTTCTCCCCTTAACCCAGAGCCAGAAGCACTGCATTCAAAGCTAGGAGAGCTCTGCCAGGACAGCCTGGATAATGCTACCCAGTGGCCAGACTCTAATTTGAGCTCTGCCATTTCCACTCTTACCTTTAGATGCTGGAAGATTGCTGGAATTGCCTTCTTTGGCAGCTTTCTCCAAAGCAGCTAATGTCCTTAGAACATCACTTCCTGGAGTCAGGACATTTATCACTAGCTTTTCTACATCCCCTTTATCTCCTACTATGTCTGAGGTCCAGACCAGAAAAAGCCTTAAAGACAATAGGTTAAAAAATACACCCACCAAACCAAAAAGCATTTGATGGATCTTAAGCTATCAAAGTGTCAGATTTACAAACTAGACAGGCAACACATGTGAAATACTTGTCTATCTCTCTGCATCAGGCTTGCACTACAATCAATTTTCTTCAAAAGTGAAGGAAGAGGTAGAGGACATTTAACACAAAAAATTAGCAAAATCCTGAGATGAACTGTAATTTTTTTTTTTTTCTGTGAGGTAGTTGGCTTTATTTATTCATTCCATATCTTCAAAATAACTGTGACACAGAGGAATGAAGTGACTTGCCTAAGGGTACAGGGATGTGGCAAGCAGCTGGACATAGAGGAAGGAAATGCAGCCAGCCCCAGCTCCGGCAAGATTTACTCTGTTGGAGGTCCTGGTACAAATGGGCTCTGCAGAAATGAGTCTCATAAGTCTTTGTCCCCTTTCCTCCCTTCCAGCTGTTGGTCCTTATTTCAAAACAAGTAAGAGATGGGCACATCTGAGGGGTGTGATGTTTATTTGGGGGTATTTAGAAAACATATGAACACACACTCTGCAAAGTGTCACTGGAAAAAAAATATGGCATGCAAACATTCAGGCAGGCTATCACTTGCCCCAGAGTCAGCATCACCTGCTTCACACTCAACCTCACTAACCTGGAAAAGGCCCTCCTTTCCTGACACCGTGCCTGCCTTTAGACAGATGGCCCCAGCTGTAGGCAATGTAGACGTAGGCCTTCCCTGCCTATATTTATGGGCGGGTGGTTACCCTGCCTTCATTTCCCACCTGGAGCACTTATTAATCCTTTCACCAGCTCTTCCACTGTAGCCTTCCTTGTCAGAGGTAAATCTGCTCCCTAAGGCAACCACACCAGAGGAAACTATGCTAAAAGATTTCTCCCACTCGCTTCCCCCTCTCATTTTGTTTTTTGTTTCTACCCTTCCTTCATGCAGTATCAAGTTGCCCCACCAAAGTTTGTGGTAAGGTATGCTGCTGAATTCAGGTAGCCAGCCTAAAAATAACCCTGAAGAAAAAATTAAGGTGTTGCCTAATTCAGGGGACTTGTCTGGTGCCAGGACTTAGGTCATCCACCTTGCTGCCTGCTCCCCTGCTGGATATCGGCATGTCTTAACCCCTATCTGGTCTTGCATGCTGTGGGCTGCAATTCTAAACCTAAGAACAAGCTGCTACTTAATCTTCTTTTAGACCCATTAAGGAACCTGAGCTTTGCTAACAGTCTAGTCCTTATCTGGAACCTTCCCAAGAGTGAAAGCCTTTCCCCATGTTTCTGGGAATCCTGCTCCTGGCAACATAACCAGTGGGGCGATACTCTTTGGCTTGCCTCAATTTTCTGCTCTCCCATCACAGAGAAAAAGTGGTGCTTCTTTATTTTGCAAGGCAGGCATTGCTCACAAAAGCTACTGGGTGAGTGTGAGGTCAAACTCATCCTGAGATTGTATGAAATTGATTTCCAGTGCAGGAAAAGAGTTTGTATGTTTTTCCCATATGACAGGGCCTATTGACTAAATAGGGGATATATCCCACTTGTGAGGGAGCACAGCACAAACACTGCTCCTAAGTCTGTAAGTCCCAAATTCCTGCGCTAATGGGCAACAACTAATGTGTTGGTTTGACCAGGTTTACAGGCTGTTGATTGTGCATAAGAATTTAGAGCATGAACAAAAAATTGTCCCATAAATAGGCTGGCTGCATTTTAAATTAGCCCAACAGTGAATGGCCTCCTCTACTGTATTACAGCATGACTGAGCCTGCGTTGGAGACTGAAAGGGATTCACGTGGCTGGCTAAGAGCAATGTTATTAAGATTATTATTGGGGGCTGGATCAGCCCCAATAGGAATGCAATTATTCAGGTCCTTTGAGCTACAATTATGTGTGACAGAAGAAACCTAAGTATGATGGCAGAGAGTATTTGGGCCTTTATGGCTAAGTAACTCACAAGACAGGGCTTAGGGCTCTGACAGACGTGCTGTGGTGAAGCTTGCTGTACTGGTTGAAGATGTTTCCATCTCAGCCACTCACTCCAATAAAAGAGCTGGCAGAAGGGAAATTGGTTCCTCAGCCTCAGTTGCTCTTGGTAGAAGCTCAGCACCTCAGGCTGTGGTTTCACACCACGGAGAGTACAATGACAATAGCAGCCTTAAGGGATTCACACCCTCCTCTTCAGACTCTTGTCAACTTTTTGCAGACCTGCTAGACTGATTCAGTTTGTTACAGGGAAGAAAAAAGAAGAAAACAAGGAGGGAAGATGACTGTTCACTCCAAATTTATGAAGACCAAGGCCTGAAACTGCTTATAGTCTGGTCCAATATCTCCAGTCAGCCAAAGGCAGAGGATAGGAACAGTCGCCAATTTGGAAAACACGGCCTTACCTTAAACTGCTGCTAAGGATGAATTTTCCTGCCCTTTCATTCCTGTGCCTGGAAAGTGGTTTGCCTGCTGCTGCTTGCAGCCTCTCGGAGGACGGGAGCGCCAGTCCTTCCAGGCAGTCTCTCCTGGCTGGACTGTGCCCTGCAAGCGAGGAGACAGAAGGCATGTATAGTATTGGAATGGAAGCAGCGTGGACAGCAGTGTTTGGAGCAGCACGAAATTTTGCTGATGTTTTCATCTCCGAGTTCTTCCCAGCCGGTTTACACGCGGCAGGAAAAAACTGCCTCTTTGTAATGGGCGACTACCTACAATTTATTGGAACAGAGCTGTTGCTAAACACATGGAGTAGCGATGTATTAACACATTGTAAAAGGCTGTTTGATCACCATGGGATTCCAGATGAGCTAACAACAGAAAATAAGCCGTGATTCACAAATGACTCATTTCAGCATTTCTCTTTGATGCAGCAGTTCAAGCAAGCCCTGCCTATGCACATTCAAATAAGTTCACTGAATAGTCATTGAGCCCAGCCATGCCGTGCTTACAAAGTCATTTTTTTAACAAAGTGTAAGTACAGTTTTTAAGTATAAAAATTGGGCAATTTCTAGCAAGCCGCGCCAATGCATGACTCCAGCCACTCCTGCCGACAGCTCCTTCCGACGCTTAAAAACTCGACACCAAATATTAGTTTTCCGTGATTCGAGCCCTCCAAGTGCGGGGCTCCTGAGAAATCACGCTTCGTGGTTCGGGCATCTCCTTTCAGGTTGAAAATCACAGCAAAGGGTGCGACATCCCAGCGGGACGGTTTTCCCACGGACCGGCCGCGGCAGTGCCGGCTCCTGCCTGGCGTTGTCCATACCCCGTCCGTCTGCCGGCGCTGCGAGCCCTGCTCTTCCTCCTCCTCCTCCTCCTCTCCCCGCTGCCATACTTTATCCAGCATTGCCATCCAGCGGCACAGGCGACAAACGGCAGCGCAGCTTGCGGATGGATGGGAGCGGAGACCTTCTGCAGTTTAAGCGCTCTACCCGGCGGGGATGCGGCTTGACAGGCTGGCCTGCACTCGGGCAGCAATCTGATGGCTGGATGGAACAAGTCATTTATTGCCAGCCTGAGACACCGCCGCTTGGTACCACCCGGCTGCAACCGGGATGTCGCGGAAAAGGCGGCCAAAATTTAACGTAGGCAGGGAATGGAGTACCGACTGAAAGATACCCGGCCCTTTCAGAGAATGCCTGACACTGGATCCTGCTTTTATTTGAAATTTTCTGTTGTGGTCTGTTTGGTTTTTTTTGTTGTAGGGGTTTTTTTTGTTGTTGGTTTGTTTCTGTTTGTTTTTTGTTTTTTTGGTTTTTTTTTTGCTTCCCCTGGTATAAATTCACACTAGTTCTTTAACAGCCAGAAGTCTGCTTTAGTATCCCTCTATGCATTGCAGAACTGAGTAGATTATAAATGGTCACTCTGTTCCACTCATCTAGCCATATTTATTTATTTATTTATTTTTCTCTGAGATGTTGCTAGCCAGGTTGTTCCCCAAAACCTCAAGCATTATGTAATAACAATACAGAAGACTACCGGTTAAACTTATCTGCAAAAATATGGGATCATTCTTTTCCCAAGAAGACTTGCAATATTTACATTGATCTAGTCTTTGGAATATATCCACCCACTCTTCAGGGCATAGCCATGTGCCATTTCTTGCTGCCCAGAGAGAAATCCTCTGAATCAGCAGGGTTGCTAAGGACCAAAGCCCGACCAAGCAGCTGTTAACAGCCATTTTTCACTACTATTTGGATGAAAGAAAACTGAAAAACAACTGCTTGTGTTTAAACTATAACATTTCTCATCAGTCCTGGTGAATTAGGGAGGTCCAAGATGACTGGAGGTTAGTCAATGAAAAGCCCATCCCCAAGAAGGGTTGGAAGGAGGATCTGAGGACATACAGGCCTGTCAGCCTGTCCTTGGTGCTGGGAAAGGTTATGGAACAGATCATCTTGTGTGCAATCACATGGCACAGACAGGACAATCAGGAAATCAGGCCTGGCTAGCAAGGGTATATGAAAGGCAGGTCCTGCTCGACCAACCTGATCTCCTTTTATGACCAGGTGATCTGCCTGGTGGATGAGGGAAAGGTTGTGGATGTTATCTATCTGGACTTCTTTGACACAATGCTGGACAAGCTGGCAGCCCACAGCTTGCTTGGGGACACTCTTTGCTAGGTTAAAATCTGTCTGGATGGTCACCCACTGTGGTGGTGAATGGTGCCACATCCCCCTGATGGCCAGTCACTAGCAGGGTTTCCCCCAGCTTAGTACTGGGGACAGCTCTGTTTAATGTCTTTATCCATGAGCTGGATGAGGGGATTGAGTATACCCTCAGTAAATCCGTGGATTACACTTATTTCAGCAGGAGTGTTGATCTGCTGAAAGTCAGGAAGGCTTTGCAGAAGATGTGGACAGGCTGGATTGAAGGGTCAAGGCCAATGAAATTAACTTCAGCATGGCCAGGTGCCAAGTCTTGCACTTTGGCCACAACAACCCCACGCAGCTCTACAGGGTGGGGAATAGAAGCAGCTGGAAAGCTGCCCACTGGAAAAGGACCTGGGGATGCAGATCAACAGTGGCTGAGCATATGAGCCAGTGTGTGCCCAGGTGGCCAAGAAGGCCAAGGGCATCCTGGCCTGTATCAGGGACAGTGTGGCCAGCAGGACCAGGGCAGGGATTGTCCTGCAGTACTGGGCACAGGTGAGGCCACACCTCCAATCCTGTGTTCAGGTCTGGGCCCCTCACCACAAGGAAGACATTGAGGGGCTGGAGTTTGTCCAGAGAAGGGCAGTGGAGATCAGAGTCACATGAGGAGCAGCTGAAGGAACTGGGGATGTTTAGCCTTGAGAAATGGAGGCTCAGGGGTGACCCTATTGCTCTTTACAGCTACCTGAAAGGAGGCTGCAGTCAGGTGGGGGTTGACCTCCCAGTGAACAAATGACAGGTCAAGAGGAAATGACCTTAACTGTGTTGGGTAGGTTTAGGTTGAACATCAGGAAGAATTTTTCCCCTGAAGAGGTGGTAAAGCATTGAAATAGGCTGCCCAGGGAAGTGGCAGAGTCACCATCCCTAAAGTGTTCAAGAACTGACTGGATGTGGCACTTAGTTGGGTTAGTTGGCATGGTGGTGTCTGGTCAAAGGTTGGACTCAATTATCTTGGAGGTCTTTTACAACCTATTCCTTGCAGGTATAATTCTATTGTAAGTAGTTGCATAAGAGGATTCAAAAGGACTGTTGTTTACTTTTTGCAAAAGCTGGGTGAAAGGGACAGCACAGAGGTTACTCTGCAAGTCCCAATGCAACTGCTGTCCCTGCATCAGGAGACAGGTCCTGCTGCCATAGCAGAGTTTATCACTGCAGATCAGAAGGTGCTGGCTGGTGAACACTAGGGACAGACTGCTTGGGAACAGCATGGAGTATGCAACAGATTTGCCACAAAGAGCTGATAAACAGCCCCGGGTGTCTATACAACTGAAACCAGGGTGGAATATGTGATATTGAAGAGCAGGCAGCCAGCAGGAAGAGGACCACACTCCTGGTGTTCCCATGAACGCAGTCAGGTCCCAGAAGAAAGTGAGAACAAGCAGAAGCTTCAGCTAGCTCCCCAGATGGCTATGCAGTTTTCCATGTCGGTGTGGCAACAGAAGGACTGGCTGGAGGAAAAGAGAATAAGAACCCACCTTTTCAAGAGGAAGGTAAAGCAGGGGGCCATCAACAGACACGATGTGCTTTAAGACTCAATCAAATAGGATGTAAAACACCACAAATTTCATTCTGTACACACAGCAGCATCACTAGAGCTTAGTCCCTGAGCAGGCTGGATATTAAATTGATCAAACTGGTAATGAAAGTGGGAATTGTTCCATCTCAGCTGACACAAGGCAGGTGACCTTATTAAAAAATATGCCAGTGTATTTAATGGGGTAGGGCAGTTTCTTGGGGAATTCATGATTAATGTGGCTATAACTCTGGAGATCCCATAGCTAATGCCCCTGGAAAAAGTCTTACTTCCACTATGAGATGGCCCAGCTGAAATTTTTAATATGGTACTGTACGAATACAGGTGCATAAATCCACCACTGTTTTCTGTGAGAGAAGCCAAGTTACTCCAGAACTGCTGTATTGATTAGAGGACATGATGGCCTCATGCTGGACACAGCAAGCTGGGTATATGAGAAACCTCAGAGCCTGCTGAGAGGTGCAATGTATCTCTCCGTGGTCTGCTCAGGCTGGCCACCAGGAGCAGTTCTGACTCCTGTGCTGTTTAGTCACAACAGAAGCCACCATTCAAGACACTGAGCTCATATAAGCTCAGGTCCTGAGCTAGACCTGATTTGGAGAAATCTCAGAATCTACTGACAACCAATGGCTTGGAGCAGGGCAGTGTTTGCAGCCGAGCTCTGTGTGTGTGTGTGTGTGTGTGAAAAGGGTCTGAGACTGAGAAAAGCAATCATCTGTGCATCCCTCAGATGGAACAGGAACTCAGGAGGGTCATAACATCTCAGACCAGTATTGTGTCTCCAGAAGGTGCTTAGGCCTCTGGAAGAGCAAAGGAGACGTGCAAGCAAATGTGGCGCTTTTCCTGGCACCCTTCCAGCCTACAGGACCTTCTGAGAAGGACATAACTCCTGAGTATACAAAAATGGTTCTCTGTAATGAACTTGCCCAGCCATGTAACAGAGCCCACAGAGATGAAATAAGCAAGGGCTTAGGAATAAAGCTGTTTTCTTCTGATTGCCATAGGTACAAGGAAAAGTCTACATTCTTTGCAAATAAAAAGTGGTATAGCAAAACCTAAACCAAAACAAAGGCTTGGGGTTCAGACCAAGGAGCATTCTCAGTGTGAGCAACAGCTAAGAAGCCGTAAGTAGTTCCCAAACAGAAACTGAGCTAAACTGGAAGAAAAGAAACAAACACTTGTAGAATTTTGACTGCAGATTTCAGTTGTAATTCAAAGTAGGATCCAGACATGCTGCAAAAGAAAGGTTCCAGAAAACCCCATGAAATAACCTGTCTCAGGACAGAAAACAGATGCTAGGATACCAGCAGCCAGGTGTGTATAGTAACTGGGCAACCCAGTAAGAAAACCTCGGCCTGGGAGAAGCTGTTTAGCAGGAAAGGACCAGACAAGACAAGGCTGTCTGCAGGAGTTGAGGAATGCGATGTTGTGCAAGGCAGGAGATTTCCAGTAGTTTTCTGGCCTCTTTGCCCCTTTATAATTGTCTTGGCAAATTTCCAGTGGCCCAGTATGGGGAGACAAGATTATCCCAGCTTCAGTAATGCCATCAGGGTCTGTCTTTAACCCCATGGGGAATGGTGATTGCAGCCACTCCCCTTCCCGTAAGGCAGCCATAAAAGGTTTTTGTTTAAGCAGTGGAACAAAACATAAACATGAGCCTCCACCCTAAGCAAAAGCAAACAGAAAGGTGCTTGGCAATTTGAAACACTC
Organism: Rhabdornis inornatus; assembly: GCA_013397075.1. NCBI lineage: Eukaryota > Metazoa > Chordata > Aves > Passeriformes > Rhabdornithidae > Rhabdornis > Rhabdornis inornatus. Next base: position 358,980 of record VWZS01009191.1, read on the forward strand.
AGGAGTGGAGTTTGAGGCTTTTGCTGAGCAGTTGTGAGTGTGCGTGCATCAGCAGCTCCAGAAGATAACCGGGAAAAAGACGTGGAGATGATGTGAAAACTTGATACAGCCTGAAGCAGGGCTCCTTCTGAAAAGGGTGATACAGGCTTCCATGTGTCTGTGGATGGTAAAGACGGGGAAAAAATCCCCTCTTCACATTAGAGCTGTGGTAACTTTTAGTGCAAGTTTGGGGCTCATGTACTGTGAGGTGGAGGGCACAGGAGCACAGGCTGCTCTGCCCAGACTGTTGGTTATACAGTGAGGAGACCCTGGCACACAGTAAAGCCTCAAAAGGAAAAACAAGGCAACAGAAGTTGAAAATCTTAGGCTAAATCTTGAGAAAAACTTTGGGCTACAAATTGTGGCATTTCCACGGGTGGGAAGAAAGCTGCAGCTGTGCAGCACTGGTTGACTTCCATCCCTGACAGCCAGGGTTTGTACTTCTGCCAGTGGTTTGTCATTACTCACAAAGAACCTGGCAGGCTCTAATAGTCAAGGATGTCTGACATCATCTCCTGAGCAGACTTGCAGTGCAGTGTGATGGGGATGCTTTCAATCCTAAAGCCCTTCGGGAGATTCCAGAGCCCCCAAAACCCAGGTGGCACCCTACAGATGCTGGTGGTGAGGAGAAAAAGGTTTTTCCAAGGCAAGTCCTGGCTTGGCTCTACCTAAATCTACTGAAAAGTCTCTCCTAGGTAGGAAGACGTTAGGGACAGCAGATACCTACTACAGCCCTCTGAAAAAGAATACTGATAATTCATTGAATGAAAAAGAAATGGAACAGTCATCAAGCTAATTTGTGTTACTATAAGACATGAGATGTGAAATACCTGTCAATAGGTAAACTGTTACAGACTTAGCATTTATTAAATGATTTTTCTTCATGCTTAGGATGAATCACAAAATATCACAAATATTTTTTCTTCCTGAATGTTAATGTTGCAATGTTAATAGCAATTAGCAGAGATCATGAGCATATTTCTAAATGACCACAAACTCCTCTTGTTACCATTGCCGAGTGTAACAGGATCCCCAGCACAGCCACAACGAAGGTACCGTACTGTAATATGGACTGTCATAGGAAAGAAAGCTGGAAAAGACCTAGAAAATTACCAGGTCTGAACCAGTATGACCCGTAAAACTGCTGAAAAAGCTGTGCCTAACCTACAAATGAAAACCATCATCAGGAAAATTCCAGCCTCTCCAGACAATCTAATCCACATTTAACTGTTTATCACTACAAAGCTTCCATTATGTCTGATCTTCACTTCTTCTGGTGCTATCTAAGATTATTAGTTCTTGTCCTATGCACAGAGAAAATCAGCTGCTCTCTCCCTGTTTGAACCAGAATTTGCTTCTGGTTCACCTTTTTTACGTATTTGAAGGCTTCCTGCATTTTTTTTCTGTAATGCCATAATAGACATATATATTTTTCAGCCATTCTGGACAGTAGATGTTTTCTAGATCCCTATGACTTCTCTCCTCATGTTGTATCTGGCAACAAGTTACACTGTCAGAATAGAGAACATGATAATGCTACACGTTTAGTGGAGGCATTAAAAATAATAACAGTGATCTGATCCACATATCTGTTCTCTCTGACACAGCCAGTCACCTGTACCAGCAGCCAGGGCTGTGGTCAGACTTGCTTGGCAGAGCAGGTGACTCCCAACCTGCAAATGGAGCTGATTTACTCCTCCAGCTGCTAACACACACACCTGCAGCTGGGAGCAGACCCTTGGCCATGTGGGCATCAGGCTGCAGGGACACTGCCCTGACCTGACACATCTCTTGAGGGTCTAACACCAGCTGCCTCACTTCACACACTGAGGGGAACACCTTGGGTTAGTTTTCATAAAGGTAGCAAGTGCCCAAATGTTTGCAAAATCCATTGTAAGCTGCCTTTGGACACTCCTCCAGGGCAAATAGTAGCTGCACATGTACATTTGTACTTTACTGCACACTAATGTGTGTATTAATCGGCAGTGAGAAAACAGATTCCTATCTGTGCCTGGCCTACACCAGTGTCAGCTGTAAAATCTAGTCATATTTACAGAAGAAAACCAGCTTCACCACCACAGCCTGCCTGTCCTCTGTTAGGATGTGTTTAATTATGTCTTCCTTTCCCTGTGCAGGAGGATAAATGAGCAGGGAAGAGAATGCCGTGCTGTTGCTCCTGAGCAGCTGATGAGGAGTGGTTTGCAGAGAGCTAAGTACGTGTCCCTGTTGGAAATTAATTGGAGAAGGGAGCTGTCAAGGGCTCTGCTTTGGAGCAGTAGTGAGTCTGATTTGCAAAATGTGCTCAGCTAAGAGGCTAGGCAGCTTACCTATTCCCAAAACCTTTGTAGTAAAGTCTACTGCAAATGCAGACAAGCAGTGAAGCTCCTGCAGGGTAAGAGGCTCTGTATCTGGAGCTCAAGAGCACAGCAAGACAAAGGCGGGTGAGATGGTGCATTGTCTGGGCCCTGCTGTTTGTGCAGACAGATGTGCTCACTGGCTGTGTGCAATCAGATTACTTGATGGTTTTGCTGGACCATGTGAGCTGAGCTAGCATTTGCCTCCATGTGTCATTTCACCTCTCCTCCCATTTGCTGCCTGTGCTGCTGCGTTGTGACTGTCTGGTGTCAATGCATCTGCCTGGGAGCTCCTGCTTCAGGTAGGTTTGAATTTTCTTCTCTTTCAATACTCAGATTATGGCCGGCTGAGAAGTGCAGGAATGGCAGGGACTGCTATGAACAAGGAAAAAGGGAGGGCAGAGGAGAGAGAGGAATAAATTTTGGCTGCTTTTGTACTCAGAGTCTGCTTTCACTTCCCCTGATTTATACAGTGCATATATTTGCCTTCCAGCTCAGACAGGGCATGTGAGTAAGGCATGTGTTAGAGAAGACCCCTGCCAGGCAGGACTGCTCCAAGGGGAGTTTTAAAGAGACCGTGCACATTGTAGGACATCCCAAACCAACACAAGACCAAAGAAGTTTCATCTCATCCAGTTCAGAGGGCGTGAGGGATGAAGAGAGCCTTTGCTTGGGCGCAAAACAGCAATCTGTGGCTACCTGTGCTTCCTAACCAGAAAAACCACACTGAGGAAAAAATTGTTTGCTCCCTACAGGCTCACTGTGAATTTAACAGTGGTGCCAGTTCAAACTGACAGCTTTGCATGAGAGGGCCAGGAAAAGGAATATCATGATACTTTTGTCTTAACCACAGAATAAAAAATGCCAAGTGACTCCAAATAAACATGAAAAGCATCACATTCATCACTACTTACTGAGGCCAAACAGGAACTCAAAACCAGCGTGCAAAACCTGTGCATCTTGCTTTTTAATTAGCTAACAAATTAGCTGAAACCAATTACCTATATTTATTAAGGCCAGAAGCAGTTTACTGAGTACTAACCCTATTCCTAAGATAATATCCTCATTGTCTGGAAAGGTCTATTCGTCCACATGGAAGACATTTCAATCCCCAGTCCTACTGGGGAGTATGTTTCCACTACAGGAGCCACACCAAAAACTCTTCTCATGCTAAAATGAAAATTGCTTAAATGCAGGTCCAGGGAACAATAGAAGGGAGTGGCACTGCAAAACTCAGTCAGCAGCAGTTTTAGTTCTGCCAGCACAGAACCCTTTTACACAGCCTGTATGTTAAATTGCATAGTAAATTCAATCATCTATTACTTTTTTGTCCCATAACTCTGTTCTTGTCCCCAGAATATGCAGAGGTCCAATACAATATACAACAGAAGAAGCTAGGACCCTCATGATGTTTCCTCACATCTTGGTGGTGATAGGTGCCTTAATATGGTTCACATGTACATCTAGATTTGGCTGCTCCTTGCATCTGAACTTTGGATGAGTCTGTAAGTCAACAACACCAATACCTGAAAAAGACTTTTCCCATTGAGGTGGCTTGTGTGACTTATACACCTTTTATTTTTTCTTTTGTTTGACTGGCTTTGGTTTGGTTTTTTGGTTTGTGTGTTGGTTTTGTTGTTGTTTTTTTTTCTGGGGTGGGAAGGGTTAGTTTGGTTTGATGATTTTTTGCCCATAGTTCAAGCATGGGTCTATTTCACACAGAGCAGCACAAGGCAGAACTAATGCTAAAAAACAAATCCAAACAAACCTCAAAACTCTGAAGATTCTGACAGCTTGATTTCCCACAGCAATCATTTACATGTATGTTTTCAGGTATCTGAATATTAACTGTGCCAGAGAATCAAGGCCCTGGGATTAAGAAGTAGCACCGGGCATGCAGCCTTCTTTCCCCCAAGGCTATTGGTACCGAAGGATCACAGTGACTCTGGATTTTTGCAAAGGTGTTGCAGCAATGTCTGTGCAAGGAGAAAAAATCCCAAACCAACAACAAAGCACACCAAGGAAAAATTAAGTCTTGCATCGCACTTCTGTGAAGAGTAGACTCATTTTCTGCATGTAGCTTTACTTGTTTCATACGCACCATGCTAGTAATTCATGGCTTCAACAACTAAAAATCTCCTTACAGATATATATATATATAATGGATATATTTTGAGATCCTAGAGGCTTTCCTAGCTGTGTAGCAGATTACACAGTGCCTACTGCAGTTTTAAAAGATCTGACAGTTTCCAAGACATCTAAATGCCTTGAAAGATCTCAGCCTTTGTACTTCAGAAAAGCCACCTGTGCTCTCTGCCCCCAACTGAGACCCCTCTCAATGAAACCCTGACTCCTGCAGGAAAGCTGCCATCTTTCCCCCTGCTTTTCTCCTCCCACACCCTCTTAACTCCAGCTGGATGGAGGTCTCATGTTAAGACTATGGCAGAAGGGGAGGATGGTGTTGCAGTCAGCTGACCCAGTGAGGAGGTGGGAAGGCTATGAACTCCACAGTCTATGGAATGCACAGCAGCAAGAGGCTGCTGGCCTTACAGTCACCAGCTGTCATGGCAATTTGCTTTTCTGAGGTGTCAGATGGGAGTGTAGTTTGTTCCTGGATATAATGCAGTGTAACAATCAGATTGGGAATGAGTTAGAAGCACTCTGGGCAGGTCTGTGCTCCCTAGGACAGCATTCACCAATGACTGAGCTGGGACATGGTTTCCCCTCATACACAGTTCTTAGAAATAAAAAATGTCTCATCAGAAAGCCTAGGGTTAGTTAAAGTAGTTTAAATAGCAGGTTTTGCTAACCCAGTTCCTTGTGATGGATGTAAGCCTGAAGCTCATTACAAGTCATCCATGACTCTCAGCAGAAACTATTTGTCAGATTTCAAATTTGAAAATGAAAATATTGCTGATAAAAACTGATGGCTGTGACATAACTCTACACAGGGGCAAAAGAATTCTCTTGCTTCTTATATGTGAGTGTTGGTGGCCTTACATGAGAAATTAAGAATAGTGGAGACAGAAATATAGAGGTGGAAGATAGATGAGTGGTTCTTCTTCATCCTGTGTTCTTTGGCTGGAAAATGGTATGTATTGAACTGGATTTCTGATAATTGCCTTCTAGAAATTATATTTATCCAGAATATCGAAGAGCAGAAAGGCCACAATAGCTTATATATATGCTTGATCTAGAAGTGTAATTGTCACAGACATATTGATTTATTAATGAAATATTTATTTCATGTTACAAGTCTTTCACAATTCAGAAGCAGTGATGACTGACACATTGGGGTGGTTAAAAAAATCCTGCAAGTAAAAAGAAAAAGGAATTGTATGAAATACATACGAAACACATATGTATTTCATACATATTGTATGAGATAAAGATGAGATTTTCCTGTCACAGGGTACATGCACAGATATTTTAACAGCTATATGATACATGCAGGGAGAATGGGGAGGGAGCAGTTAAGAAAATACCCATAAACTGAATTTGGGGACACTCTGAAATATGTGCCAGCTGGTCATTGCCAAGACATAATTATGCAATATGTCTGCTTAATCTTCAGGGTGCTGTGGAGTAGCTTCCATCTGCAAGTTGTTCTTTACTTACGCTGCTTCCACATCAGTGATGACTGTACAACTATTAATATCGAAAGTAAGGGCAGCAGCTACACACTCTGCATCAGATGGATCCATGTGTCCTCCAGCAGGAAGCGACCACAGCCAACAGAACAAGCTGTTGGTGGTGTCTGATATTGTATTTCAAGAGAGACTTTTTCTGAGGAGCAATGAATCACTCCTCTATGCAACACCCAGATATTGCCTTTTTGCTCTTCTGAGTCACAGTGGTTTACTTCCCTTTGTTTTCTTTGCTGCTAATTTGCAAGCACAAAAACCTCTTAGGAGGCTGAACTTCTCAGTGAGTTTGATTTTAGCAGAAGCCTGTAAAGCACGTACTGAAGGGAAGGTGTCCTTCTGGAGGAAAATAGCCTTCAGAGAACACAACTGCACAGAGTACATCACACAGAACCACCCATCACCTGCACCCTCGCAGTCGAGGAGCTGCCTGCACCCTTGCTTACATCATGACATTGCACAAAGAGTTTGATACCTTTGAGCTTTTCTTCAGGGAGCTGTTCATGCTCCAGAATGTCTACTGTGCTCATGTGGGTGTCATTCAAGGAGCCATCTCCCTTCCAGCAGGCAGTGCTGCTTTCTAAGCGCCTGCGTCGTTTCCTGGGCAAAGAGGGTGGTCTAGGGCAGCATCTCTCCTGTGGACTGACCTTCACTGCATGAGAGACCTGCTTGGCCTTGGCCATGCCCTGGTGCTACCTACTCAAAACCTGTGGTCAGGACCTCTCCTTGAAGAACAACAGGGAGATCATCCACCTGCTGAAGAGCCTTGAGTGTAAGAACATCACACCCAGGGTCCTGCCACCTCCCCACATCACCACCTGCACCAAATACGTGCACAGGGAGCAATTTTACTTTTCCTTTTCTTTCATGCTGTGGACATTTGTGTGCAAGATGCCCCTGGCCACAAAACCTGACCATCTATTTTGGCTCTGCATGCATGGCTGTCACCTGGCTCTTTATGGGGTTCATTGCAGGACCAGTGTGTTCTCCATCTGCTGGCGTGGCCCAAGGACACCAACAGCCCTGAGAGGCACTTCTGGGAGATGCCCTGCAGGAGCCCAGGTGAGCAAGCTTTCACTTCTATTTTCTGTGGATACACACACTTCTACTTGTTTCACACATGGACAAAGCTGGAGAGGGACTTCTTACAACAGTATGCAGTGATAGGATGGGGGGAATGGCCTTAAATTTAAAAAGGGTAGGTTTAGATTACATATAAGGAAGAAATTCTTTGCTGTGGTGGTGGTGGTGTGGGAAAGGAACAGGCTGCCCAGAGAAGTGGTGAATGGCCCATCCCTGGAAGTGTTCAAGGCCAGGTTGGATGGAGCTTTGAGGAACCTGGTCTAGTGGAAAGTGTCCCTGCTCATGGAAAGGGGTTTGGAACTACAAAATCTTTAAGATCTTTTTCCAATCCAAACAATTTTATGATTATATTTTATAGCTGTACATGCACATACACATGCAGAAGCATTATCTGAAGTTGATTTTGGCAAAATCTAGATGAAAAATTTAATTGTTCTATAAGGCTGATCTATCAAGTAATCTTACTGGCCCTTTTTGCGCATTGAAGGAGAGGTGTCTGTGCTGTCCAGAACTACCGTTCCATGTCTGAGAGAAAGATGCCTGGGGATCTAAGTTCAAACGGAAATCCTTGGACACTTCAGCTGATTCACCTGTAAAATCTGAGATGATGTAAAGAGAAGTAATAAAGATTAAAATATGCAATCTATGCAAGCATTGTAGTGAAGACATTTTGTATAAGATGTTCGTTTTGGTGTGGGAAATTTTATTTTTCAACAAATTGAAGTCAATTCCTCCCAGAAATTCTGAATTCAGGCTGGAGTGGACTGCTAGTCTTCACATGCTTTTCTATGGGACCACACACAGCAGCTCTCCCATAGCAATTGCAAAAAACCCACGTAACTCATAACTACTGCCTAAACTCCATTGTACAAAGTCCAGAATTTATGCAGAGAAGCAGAATCAGAACCAGTATTTTCATCTTTACTGTGTACATTTACTATTACTTTCACCTTGTTTGCATGATTGGGAAAGTGTTGGAAGATGAACAGAATTTCACCCCCACACATGTTGCTTTTAGAAGCACCTGGTAGGACTCCACTGCTTTGGACTGCCTAGAGCTTCCCAGCAGGGATATCAGCCCAGAGCAGGGATATGAGGAATGGAAGCACAGGCAAATTTTTTCTCCGGTCTTTTTCTTTCTTTCCACTTTCTCCCTACTGTATCTTGTGGGAAATAAACATAGGGAGCAGTAACAGAGGCAGAGCATGTTTACTTTAACTTTCAAATTATCACATAACTTTATGAGCTTAGTTCTTGGTCTTCTCATAACTGTAATTTACAGGTGGCCTGCACAAGAAGCAAAAGTGATTACTGATTGAGATATTTATAGTATAATTATGAGCGTATATTATTTGTAGCTAGATCACTTTTCCAGGGAGCCAGTTGCTGTGATCTTATTACAGTCCATTGCCTCAGAAACCACAAACCTGGTACCAGATATGTTCTCCACAGTCAGAAAGCTTTAGGTGGTTGACATTTGTTGTGCTGCACTGTGTAGCTCACATAGCCTGCATATTTCATTGTTATTTCCATGATAACCACTGTATGTTTTCCAGTATGGGCATAACATTTTCTTGTGGTTGCCCTTTTTGCATCTGAAAGATGCAACATTTCCACAGGACATATATCCTTTTTTCCTCTTCCTTTTTTTTCCTTGCCATCACACTAGATTGCCTGTCCAAAAGTGGCCATGTGGCTCTGACAGATGTGCTCAGAGGCTGTGGTTGCACAGATTTTGAACCCAAACTTACAAGGATAACACTCAGTCAAACACTCACCTGAATGTATCCAAGTCAGATCCAAAAGTGCTGGACAACTCTGGGGTGAGAAGTCATCCCTCTCAGATGCTATCCTGGGACTCAGTTCCAGGCTCTAACAAAAAACTCCTGTCCAACTTTGACCAAACCACTTCCTTTATGTTTTCAGGCACATCAAAGGGAGATGATGATGTCAGGAATGGTCCAGTCGTTAGAACAAAAAGTTGCAGGCCTCCAGGCAAGCAGAGGAGTCATTTAAGGACCAGTTTGGATGGATAACATACCATGAAAGAACTAAACCAAACAGTTATTTGTAGTATCAGTATCAGCCATGATAATCTCAGTTCAGATAAAAGATAAAAACACACTTGTTCACAAATCTTAAAATAGCATGCTTATTGCCTAGAGTAATGTAACGAAGACCAAGACTTTTTCTTACACCCTTAAAGGCTAAAGACGTTCAATCCTATTCAGCTGGTTTTCAAATAACAGCCTTAACTTATCTTTGGTATTTATCTCAGGCCGCTTATCTTGCACATGACTCCTGCATGACAGAAAATTCTTGAAAGTCACCTTTCAGATAAGAAAGAGAAGCATGGGAGAATTAAGGGAAAGTATTTCCAAGGTATGTAGGTCTGAAGTGTCTGTCTGGCCCTTAATGACTTTCCCCAGGACTCTGGAGAAGCAAGCACCATCACAGTGCAGGTCAGTGGCCACATCCCAGGCAGTGTCACCACTGAGACACCCTTCCTCTCTCTGTTCATAGAAAGCAGAAAGTAGGTTCTGATGGCCATGGGTTCTGATGGCCATGGGAGAGGCATGCATCCCTAGGCCATGCTTTTGAGCCCCCTTACTTCTTCCAAGCCAAATTCCTGACCTCACTTCCATGCAATATAGTCACAGCATATGAATGATTTGGGACACAAGCAGTCTCGGGTGAAAACAATCCCTCAGGGTATGCCTTGTTCAAGTGGGAAAATAAAGGTCACAAGAAGTAATAGCAGTACTTCTCAGTCAGAGACACCAACATGCTTTTACAAGGGAGATCAGTGCTTTTATTTTTCATTCACAGAAGCAGGCAGAAGAGGGTGAAATGATATTCCCAGTGTCTTAAAGCAGACCACGGGCAAAGCCAGCACTGGTACACTGACACCTGAGTCCTGGTCTAATGCACTGGACTAAGCTGCTTTTCAGAGCTGGCTCACCTGTGGAATAACAGAACGTGGTTGTGCTGTCGACTCTACTCTCTTTGCTAAGGGTGACTGTGCGCAAGATCCCTAATCACCAGAAGCTCTTTGTTGCCAAAATAACCCTTCCTGGAGTCCCTCTTGACAGCTTCTTGGCAATCGGAGGCATTATTGGAGGCATTGTCTCCTACCTGCTTTAATAGGATATATGCAAAGCCTCTGCTGCTGTGGGGACCAGTTTTCCAATGTTCTCGTTTCCTGCTGCTTTCCTTCCCTGATGACAAGTGTAAGAGACAGCAGGGTCTGGCACTCATCCAGGATCTTTGTTCCTGAATACCTCAAAAAAACCCTGCATGAGAACATTCACACCCAGATGCTGCTTTTCCCATCTCACCCTAAGCGCAGCATCAATAACCTCATCCCAGTACTCATATCTCCTCTGATGCACTTATTGCAGGGAGGTGTGGGAATACACTAAGCTACTGGGTGATCACTCGGCTAAGGCAGCAATTCAGTGAGTATTACCAATCGAAATATAAGAGCTGCTAAACGCTTAGCAATCCCCTCAGGCTGAGAGCTGCAAGAGAAAGTTTGCCTGTAACAGCTGGCTGTCACAGCCATCACCCATTCACTCCCTTCCCTGTGCGAGTGCCCAGGTCTGTCCTGGCTACTGAACAAGGCTGCAGCCCATCCTGACACGCTGGAGCAGCCCTTCCGAGCTTCCATGCGAGAAAATACACTAACTAATGTGTGGCTCCTCTCTCTGCCCTAAAATGTGTGTTGTCTGTCCCAGGGGAAGGGGATGGGAAAGGAGCACTGTGTCACAAACACTCGTGTGCCAGCTCAAAAGGGACATGGGGTACACAGCATGCTGTCACTGCCTGCTGCAAACCTGACAAACTTCTGCATCAGTGTGAATATCAGGTAGTTGATTACTAGAGCAGGTAGCCAGCAGTGTCCTGTGCAAGCCCACAAGCCCAGACCACTCATGATCTGAAAGGGTAGGTCACACTTAAGCACAGGGCTGCCTTCCATCACATTTGAGAACACGAGCAGCCTAAACCTGCAATCTTTCAGTGTATTTTTTGTATTTTGCTAATCTGACACTAAAATTGGGAATCAACGGAAGATGATGTTGCATTCTAGCTTGTGAATTTTCCAAGGATCCACACAGCTGTGTGCCAGCCACAATTCCAAGTGGTTTTGACACAGTTGCTTATTGTGTCTGTCTAAACTCAAAGAATCAGACTCACCTCAGTTTTATCTAGGCAGGAAGAAAGTTGCTGATATAGCCATAAATTTTGTCTATTAGCACAAAGGAATGAAAATGGTGGATAGTTTGTTTGTGGGTGGATTGTTAAACCACTCCTAGACTTCGAAAGTATATCTTTATCCTCTTGATGTCAACTCCTCTGTTGGGAGCTGAATGGTAGACAGAAAAATAAGAAAAATAAGAAAAATGGCCACAGGTATGTCTCCAGTTGTGGCAGTAGGGTCTCAAGGGAGATGGGAGTTGTCCTTCACTGCAATTTGTCTGATGCAGTAGCCTTACTTCCCAAATAGAACTGTTAGCTGTCAAAGAACAGCTCATTAACACCCCTCGGATGAGTGTGAAATAAACGAGAAAAGCCAGAAAATTCTGAGTAGCACTACTAGTATATTAATCTACTACATTAGCCATTTCCTTATTTTAAAGTTTTAAGTTTTTACGTGGCCAGTTGCTTGGACAGACAAACCTGTGGTTTTTTTCAGATGCTTTAGCTTGCACTGAACTTTTCACTACAGCAACTTAATAATTCAAAATCATTTTGGTACCTCTCCATCCCACTGTCATTTGCAGACAGGCTCTTGGAACAACCTTCCCTGCAACACACACGTCATGGTGGTTCTGTTCTGCCTGGAATAATTGTTAATTTTCCTTAGCTTAGTCCCCACCCTTCAAAAGTCAGACAGAAACACACAAGTATTTTTTTTTTAATGTGGTTCCAGACAGTGATGCTGGTTGAATAAGCCATGTTCTAGAGAAAAAAGGTATTTTGTACCTATGTCTTCATCATTACTCATATAACTAATCCTCATTCTTTTGTTCCTATTCTCCATTAGTTTAATGAGACTTCCTGATTGAGCAAGAACTTCTCATAGGAATAAAGTATTAAAAAAAATAGGGATTTTCCTGTGACTGTTTTTGAATCTCATGCTCACAAAGTTGTTGTAATCTCACCATCAAAACCTTCCTCTTTTGAAAAACCTGCTCAAGGGAAAGTGTTGCAACACCATTGCAGCAACCACAAAAACACCTTAATTGCAGAATTTCTGAAAAGTTCCTCTTGTCCTCTAGCCTCCATTCAGATATTATAGTTCACTTGAAAAGATATAACTTAAAGCAGGCTTTAGTCTATAGGCAATTCACAGTCATTGGAATTTAAGTACTGCAAAGGAATAATCCTTTTCTTCACAACCTGTTTTCTTCTCACTGAAACAGCACATAGTGATGATGAGATAAGGATGGGTATGTCTTCAATAAGACTTGTTGAAAAAGCACAGCTACTAAATCAGCTTGTGCTCACTCACTTGGTTCTCCTTTACCTTTTCAACTATCAGACATTGGCATATGAGGCTTCAAATAGTGCAGCTCCTTGAAGAACAGAATTAGATGAGAGTAATTTAAGGAATACTCGTTTTTCTCTCTAAATACCAACATCAGGTAATGTCTGTGATAACTCATGCATGTAACTAGCAAAACTTCAGCCTAGCAGTAACAGAGACTTTTCTTGACATTCCCAGATGCTGAATTGCCAACAGTCCTGGGTTTTTTTTTTAGGGAAGATCCAGCCAGACCACCTGAGCCTATGCCCTCCTTTCACCCATGAGTAAATTCATCTGACCACACCTAAAGCTGTGCTGCACATGTTGAGATGCAAACCCTGGTGCCAGCACACAGCCAGGGTGGAAATTGGCATAACCCTGCCTAAATGGGTGCTGGGGTGGGCACTGGCAGTTCCTGCAGAGCAGCTCTCCCATTGCCTGTGTTTGGCACCCAGCATGTCCACAGGTCCAGCTTACTCCCACTGGGAGAAGCAAGTGTTTCTTGAACTGCCCTCTAGAATTCAGCTCCTCTCAACCAGGGCTGCAACTCTCCCACATACACTAGAATTAGTTTATGGGTCAAAAACAGCTCAAAAAGTTCCCTCCAAAACATATCAGAGGAAACTACTAGAACTGAGACCTTTTCCTTATTGTCCATCAAATGACTAAACATAGGAGGGGCAGTTTAGCACTCTTATGACTATCAGCAGCCTAACAGCTCAAGAAGCTGACATGCATTGCCTTAAATCAGAACACTTTGTTTTAAATAAGCTTCTTGCTTTTTCCTGAGTTTTAATTCTTTCTTTCCAGGTTCTGAGGTCAAGCTCAACAATCTTGCCCATTGTAAGTGTCCTGCAGCCCACTTATATGTGACCCACCTCAAGCCCTGCATGTCTCCCAAACATATATATATGTCTCCAGTGCCCAGCAAAAGTTACTGTTGATTTCAATCATGTCTTGCAGAATAATATTCTCAAGGATGGGAACAGTTCAGGCAGATTTCTAAAGAGCAAATTCCTGTGCATCAGCTTGTAAAGTGCAGGAGAAAAGCTCGCATCAGTTGGTGGCATAGGAGTGTAAAGAATTTGTCTCTTTGCCTGGAGGGAAGTGCTGAAGGGGAAGCACGGGCTGTTTCAGGGGGCTGGTGGAGATTAGCCTGTTGGTAGCTAGATTTGATCCTGGAATCACGAGTATGGCATTTGGAAGGTCAAGGCAAATCAGGCAGCCTTTTATGCTGGAAGATTTCCAGCCTAAAGTTGGTTTAAGTGTGCATGTTACAGAAATGAGGGTGCAGTGGCTCATGCTGTGTAAGCTGCCTGTATTTGCCTTCATAATCTGTGGTGGTAATGCCAGGAGGAAAGGGAAGGGGCTGCCTCTTGGAGTCAACACATGCAGAACAGCTCGCACTGGAATTGTAATGGCAAAAAAACTGAAGGGAAGGGCTTAGAGGGGACGAAGGGAAGGGCTTAGAGGGGACATTGCCTTAGGGGTTGGGCTGCCTTTGTCCTGTGAGAGAGGTCCAGGCTCTGAAGCAATGTTTTTCCTTCCTCCAAACCTCCACCAGTAAGAAAAGGCATGAAATTAAAGGCTGATTAAATTAAATTAAATCAGAGGGGCGACCCATCTCTCTCGTGGCTGTCTCCACACCTGAGCAGTGAAGTGCTGCTGGTGGCTGCTCTTAAGACCTGGTGGCAGCAAACTTGTTTCCAGAGCAGTGCTCAGTATTGCTGCCCACGAGGTGGCTCTTTCCTGCTCCTGGTTTTCAAGGAAAAAGCCCTGCTAACCATGATGGAACGGGAGAAAAGAGGTGAACAAAAGTAGAGTGAGCAGGTCATGGCAAAATTTATTTTAACTTTCATAAGCAGCATCACTTTTCAGACAAACTGTCTTTTCAAGAACAGCATCCCAGGAAAATTCTGAATCTGAAATCAGTTGCTCAAGCAACTATTTAAAGAAAAATTATTTTTTCCCCATATTGAGCTACACTTTACCCTACTTTTTAATTAACTTACAAAGATGCCTAGTTTCCTCAATTTGGGAAATGGTGAATAATGTGAAGTCAGTAGTTTTGTATTCCTGGAAGGTAGTGCCTTCCAGTATTTTTGTGGATGTCCTGGGGTCATTCCTGTTTTGTCAGATATCTTTCTGCTTTGCCATTGTATCAGCATTTTCCAAAACTTCCTGCACACCACATTTATTGCCATCTGTTATGAACAGATTTTAATTTGGGATGATAATGCATATCCCAGGCTATTTAAAGCATTTATCCCCTGCCATCACTGTCTCTTCTTCTCTTTCATAAGGTGTTACCTTTGCCTTAATGCTTTCTGTGAAAAAGTAATATTTTTCTGAATTTTCCCTGGGACAAAACCACACTTTCTGGTATGTTGGTTTATTTGATAAACCCAATATACAGAAGGGGAGAAATCAAGTCATGAGGTGCTGGTTACAGCTGACACACACTGCTGTTTATGGCAAAGTGCTATGGTAGTTCTGCAGTTGGATCATACAGTCTTTTTTTTGTTTTAAAGTCATGAGTTTTGTTTTAAAAGTCATGAGTCAGTTTTTGTGGTGTGGCACTTGGTGTGAGTTGTGTGGCACTTGATATGAGTGGCATCCCTCAGGGGTTGGTACTGGGACTGCACTGTTTAACATCTCTGTCAGTGACACATGGACAGTGGGATTGAGGGCACCCCCAGCAAATTTGCTGGTGACACTGAGCTGTGTGGTGCAGTCAGCACGCTGGAGGGAAGGGATGGCATCCAGAAGGACCTGGACAGGCTGGAGAGGTGGGACTGTGTGAACCTCATGGAGTTCAACAAGGCCAAGTACAAGGTCCTACACCTGGGTCGGGGCAATCCCAAGCACAAATACAGGCTGGGGGAGAATGAATTGAGACCAGCCCTGAGAAGGACTAGGGGCTGTCGGTTGCTCAACATGACCCAGCAGTGTGTGCCTGCAGTCCAGAAAGCCAAATGTGTCCTGGGCTGCATCCAAAGCAGTGTGGCCAGCAGACTGGGAGAGGTGGTACTCCCCCCTACTCCACCCTCATGAGAACCCACTGGGACTTCTGCATCCAGCTCTGGGTCCCCCAGCATGAGAAGGACACGGACCTGCTGGAGCAAGGCCAGAGGAGGACTACAAAGATGATCAGAGGCTGGAAACCCTCTCCTATGAAGACAGGCTGAGAGAGCTGGGGCTGTTCAGTCTGGAGGAGAGAGGGACCTTTTACAGGGGCATGTAGGGATAAGACATGGGGGAATGGCTTTACACTATTAGAGGACGGTTTTAGACTGGATATATGGAAGAAACTCTTTATTGTGAGGGTGGTGAGGCACTGGACAGGTTGTCCAGAGGAGTTGTGGATGCCCCATCCCTGGAAGTGTTCAAGACCAGTTTGGATGGGACTTTGAGAAAACTGGGCTAGTAGATGTTTTTAGTGACAAGCAGAAAGTGGTAATTAGTGAGAAGCAGAGGATAAAATCTTACCCATTTATATCCTGGATAGGCCCTGTGATCTGCCTAAATCTATATCTATTATTATATAACATCATAGGCTGTAATTGAGTTTCAGTAACTCCTTCCAATTTTATAATGCTTGAATTTGTTCTGTTAGTCTCTTTCCTTAATCCAACCAACCAACCAACCAACAAAAACCAAAGCAAAAATCCAGTACTTACCACTAAATTCATGTGCAGGTACTATGTGTTAGTGGCTCAGTGTTCAAATAGCACTTGGAGGGCAGTGCTGGTTGGGACAATGAATGATCATGTGCAGTGTCATACTGAGGCTGTTGCAGAAGAGGGATTTTATTTCTCAGACGAAATCTTTAGGTCATTTGGGTTGACATTTTGTCCGTGTCATGAAATCTTCTCTCAGCGAAGAAACTTGGCAACCATATTAGCAGCCAGGCATCTGTTGATATGTATTCCAAACCATTTTACCCCAGTTCTGTGGAGAAAGGTCCCATAGAGTGGACATGAACCTGAACTCAAACCTCTTAAAAGGACTAACTATTTGATTTTCTGTTACCTAGTTTCAAATGTCCCAGGATCCATAGCCAACACATGATGGGGAGGTAGAAGTGGTGAAGTGGATTGATATGGAAGAGAGCCATGGAGGTTGTCATGGTAATGTGTGTGTTTTTCTCCATTTTTTCTTCCTATGCTAGCAACAAATATTTTATTTCCAGAATACTTAATCCATAATACAGTTATGTGTATTGATGAGAAAAAAAAATTGAGAACTTCAGTCAGCTTCAATGACAGCAATTTCACATCAATACAACTATATTGAAACCAATGAAAATACACAAATAGCACCCAGAATTAGTTTGTGGGAAATCTAATGTGAGTAAAAGTATTGTTTTCTCTCCACTGACAGAGGAAATTCAACTGGTATTTTCAGGTGACAACACCACAACCTACAACATCACTAAAAGCAGTCAAGAGAATAGCGGTAGCAACCTTCACTTCTGCTGTGTCAGAGCATAAACTCATGAGACAGGATTTTTAGGGATGTTCTGTAAATGCAGCTTGGGTTGTCTCACACTGCCTTCAAATCACTTAACACTTGGAGCCAAAGTTTGAGAGATCCAAAAGGAGACACCAGGGCAAAGCTCCTCTTGCAGCTGCAGGAGCTTTCCATTTTTGTCATTTTTAATGGGATGTTTTCTAGCTCCAACTTTTGTCTTGCTACCCTATCATTGCTATCTTTTTTTACAAAAATACAAACACATGCATTCCTGGCACTTCTCATGTCTAAAAGACAAGTGTAATCAATCACAATCAGCAAGATCTTAAACACAGGAATACAACTGCTGGATATACATACAGATATTATTTTGTCAAAGATACTGATATTTACCACAGAGAATAACTGAAAACTACTGGAAATGGAATAAAGATGCTGCATTTCCCAGATCATACCTGTTCTTTAAAACAGAGGCTGGTATACTTGTCTTACTTGGCCGACAAACTGAACTGGGAAAAAAAAAATTAAAAAATTATTTACATGCAGATTTTGGTTTGCCAGTGTCCTTAGATGGTCCTGTGAAAGGACACAGAGGGAGAGAGGGAAAGTGAGAAAGATAAGTATTTTCAGGACTGAAAAAGCAGTAACTAAGCTTTGGCAATAATGCAGTGTTTCTGATTTTTATTTTGGTGTGGTGTAAGACTTCTTCCCAAGTTTAGTCACTTTCATGGCATACAGTGGTGGATGCAGACACACTCTTGGGTTCCGTAGATCAAAGCCCTATTTTAATTCCACAGTAACAGCCACTAGAGGGAGGTCATCCAACATCTGAGCAGATTTTCCCTTCAAACTCTTCGTAGACTACACAAAATCTCAACCGACCAAGCATGCTGCAGAGAGGGAAAAAAAAAATTAAAAAAAAAAAAAATATATATATACATATATATATATATATATATAAATAACTGGACCTTGAGAATATTTTAGTGTGGCAAACAGAAGACAAAAGTCATGGGTATCAGTCATCATGTCCTAAAAAGCAAAGCAAGGAAGCAAACCTATGAATGTTTATTCCTCTAGCTATTGTGGTTGTATTCACGTGGCATGTTAGCAGCACTGTTGAGTGACCCAGTCAGCTGCACAAAAGCAGTAAAAATCGGGATGCTGAATCTAGGGAGACTGTGTGCTGCTCTCCTGCCTTTCTTCTGAGCAAGCAGTGATGGTTCAAAGAATACCTCTTGAATAACAGCAATTTACCACCAACGTTATGAAAACATTGCTAATTTCAGGGTCTTTTAACAAACTGGATTGCAAACTGCAGCAGTTCTGTAACAGGAACACAAGGCATTTAGATGTCCTGGAGCGTGGCTGGTAACGGACAGGGAAGGTTCTGAACAGACAGGATCTGCCTCAGTCAGCTTATTCTGCTCTTACAGCTGCCAACACCTAATGATGTGGATTCCGGCAGAAAGGCACCAGAAGTTTACCTCCAGAGAAGAAATTCTGTTCAGTAATTTGAAGAGGGGGGAAGAGGGCTTTGCTATCTTGATGTCATGGAGGAAGCTGAAGAGAGAAGTATTTCAGAGTGAGTAATTATTTTAAACAGGGAGGTTTAGGAAGGTCTAGAGACTTAAGAGACATCTGGGACCAGCCCATCCCCTCCTTGGTCTAACAAACTGAATATCTCCCAAACTGAAAAATCCCAAATAAAATAAAGCCATGCTTACCATTTTGTGTATTTAAAGTAGCTCAGAGTGCAAACAACATCACATTTTATTGTTCAGACTCCAGAGGTGAATAGCAAAATATCACTCAGCAGCAGAAGCAATGAGCTTGGCAGTTTGAAACTTATGGATATAACAGCATGTTGCACTCTGAACCTGAAGAAATACGGATAGTTTATGGGTAAACAGATATATTACCTGTTCAAGGTAAGAATCCAGAAAAACATCACAGATTTCTGTCCATATGTTATTTAATGAGGTTTTTAACGTTTTGTTTTGTTTTGATGAATGCTACTCCAGGTTATGCTTTTGTGTAAGTAAATTAATCTGTTTTCACTGTGTGACTAATATTTGGGTGCAACACCCGCCTCATTAGTCTTTTTTTTTTTTTTTTTTAAGAAAGAACAATACAGTTAATCACTGTAGAAGAGACAAAACAATGATTTTTTGGCAGCCAAACTGAAGAAGTGCATCGAAACCAGTGAGACCTCACCATACTGGTGTTACTTTGAAATAGCAGTAAAAGACAGGGAAAGATGAAAAACTGGAGGGGGTGGCTGGTAGGAAGGATGTTAAGGAAGGTTAGAGTCCCCTGCACAGCAGTAACAGCAGTGATTCAGTTCAGCAGCTGTGGTGCACCTCCACAGACAGAGCTTGGGCTCCTGTATCTGTACCTCCTTGGTACAAAGAAAAAAAAAACAAATTCAGAATTCTGAATGAATTCAGAATATTTCTGAATCAATATAAACAAAGAAAAAAAGTTTTCTGTTCTGTTCAGTCATTCACCAAAACCCTGACTGAAATGGGGCACGCAAAGGACATGCTGCTCTCTAATGGAGTTTCCAAGCAAATCAGACTTTCCACTGCAGCCAATTCGACTTGCTTAGACAACCCACTGGATGCCTTTCTGCTTATCTGCTCCTAAAGGCTTCTACACACCTTGTCCAAAGAGCTGAAATCTCATGGTAGGATGTATGTGGAACTGAGGCCTTTTTACCCTCTTTACATTAAACTGAGAACAGGAACAGGCTGTCAGGGAGGGTGGGCAGTCTCCATCCTTGGAGGGGCTCAGAACCCACTGGAAAAAGGCCTGAAGCCATGACAAGTACAGCTGCACAGGCTGCCATCACTTTGGGATTAGGATTCATGCTTATGAATGAAAATCATCAGTTCCCTCTCCTCAACCTTTGGGCACTCCTAGCATCAAGGGTGATTTTATACACTGTGTGATCCTGTACCAGCAGCTCCGTGACTGTGCAAACCTTTGTGCCTGGTGTAGATACTGCAACACTTTCCCTTAATTCCCTAGCATATGAGATATTCAATATATCAAAAATGAAAGACAGAAGCAACATGTGTTCTCTGACATATGACTCTTCTGTCATTCTGTGTGTGAGGTAGGGAGAAGACATTTGGAGGACCTAGCACTGCACCTCCTGTCAGTGGTGGGGAGCAGACATCACCAGTGCTCACAAGAGCTTGTTTTATCTTGAACTCATCATCAGGTTTTGTTTAGCTATCTATTACTGCAAGACATGGAGTATTCTGCCGGGCAGCTCTGCAGCACAGTAGTTGCAGTGGGATGTGTGAGCTGACAGGGCCAATGCTTGCTAAACCTCAGATTAAGTGGAGCTTTCCCTTACAGGGGTTCCTATCTGCGAGATGTGGGAGCTGAGGGCTTTTTCACAAGCTTTCACCTTCCTCAGACACACTGGTTCTCCAGGTGCAGTAAGCACTGTCAGGTGCTTGTTTTCCACCCCACAGAACAGCACTGTGTTAATAGGAGAGCTGAGACACGAGTCAGCTCATGGGGCCTGATCTAAGCAGAATCACTTGCAGGTTTCATGCAATTTGCCTTTTAGCTGAACACACCCAAATGCTACCAAAAATCCCCTCCCCTGGTTGGGTGTATGTTCTGTGTGAGCCTCTGGCATCAGAGGTGTGCACAGCGGCCAAAAATGTCTGGTGCCAGGTGCCAGATGGCAGGGCTTGTGACAGAGCCCTCGGGAGCACAGCTCTGAGAGGGGGTCCAAGGGAAGCAGGATGCAGTGTTGTGCCTCCTCCTGCTCCCTGGAGCACTTGAGCCTGCCACTGCAAACCAGGCACCTGCACAAATGCTGCTCTAGCACTCTGGTCTGGGGGCCTGAAACAAATTCCGTGGCAGCAGGTCCACCAGCAGGATTTGTTAAAGAGAAGGGAGGACAAGTCTTAGGCTGAGCTTGTGGCTTGATGTCTGGCAGCAGTGCTAGCCTAAACCAGCAGGCTCACAGCCCTCCTATTCCCACTCCTGCTAGAATTGTCTGTGCCTGAGCTGTATCAATTCCTCTGCCAACAGGCCAAGCAGTACTTGTGCCAGCCCAAAAGAAGATATAGCAGAGATAATCCCAGGATTAGGAGCCAGGCAGATGCTCAAGTTGAATCTAGTGACACAAAAAAAACCCCTAAGAAACAAAAAAACACTTTAAGAATGAAAGCAATGTATTTGTAGAATAATAGTATTATAGAATGGTTTAGGTTGGAAGGGACCGTGAAGATCATTTAGTTCCAACATCCCTTCCATGGACAGGAATGTCATTCACTAGATCAGGCCCCCATCCAGCCTGACCTGGAGCACTTCCAGGGGCATCCACAGATGCAGAACAGAGAAAAATCCAAGCACAATTTAGTGAGCTTGTAGTCTGGTTTGGTTTGCTCTCTTGCATATCTCATTCCTCTGTTGGCTGTATCAATTCCTCTGCCTTATCCTTCAAACCTTGTCTCACTTAATTTGTGAGCACACAGGTACCACAAACCCATCATTTTGAAACCCACAAATGAAAGGCTGAAGCTTTGGCACCCATGAATAAATCATAGCATAGCCACAAGAGGCATAAAACAGAAGTAGCCAGTAGGGTTGTCTGCTCACTGGCTTCTGAGTCAGTCACTGGCTTCCAATTCAGTTAAAGCATCAAAGATTCTGATTTATGTGAGCTGTGAGGTCAGCAGTGACATCAGCAGCACCAAACAATGAATTAAGGTGCTGCAAACATAATGAAGGATGCTGTCAAAATCAAGCCACTAGGACACACTGATTCAGAAGTCACTATAATGTGTTATGTCATGATGTGCAGGAATAGATCAACACCCTCAGTTTTCACCAGGAACCAGCCTGTGATCATATAAACATCTAATAAACAGCTTGACACAACGCTTAAAAAAAGTTTTTCTGGCTTTACTCCAAAGCAGAAGGGCACTTTTGATGACCCTCCGCAAATCATTCTCAATGGATTTATAGCCCAATTTTTATTGCTCCAGCTTCACAGTGCCCCCCTCTAGCTACAGCTTTGCTTTCCATCTCCTTCCTCTCCCCACGCTAGAAATACAAGGAAGATTCAGACCTCTGGTAACAGAAGGTCATCCAAGAAAAGGTCTTTGCCTGTTGAATCCTGCTGTCCCATGGCTGGTGACTGCCAGCGCGGTGGTGGTTTTCTATGTGGGCATGAAGGCTCACTCATAAGAATGACAAACAATTGGCTGGTGTGTGAATGTAATTTTTGTGAAGGGCACATGAAGAGGCTGGAAACAGGAATTAGAAATAGGCCTAGAAATAAGCACTCAAGGCAAAACAATGGCATGAAGTAGATAACACCAAACCTTTCTATCTGATTTGATTAGGTACTTAAACTAAAAGTAAAGATTCTGCTTCAAACAAAGGAGCCGGCCTGGTTTTGATCAGCAAGTCACTGCCGACAATCATTAGCACTGTGTTAGCCAGATGCTTCAGGCCATCTAATGGCACAAAAATGCAAATCGGGCTCTCTCCACAAAAGACTGCAACCTCCAGCAAATGTGATCCATTGTCTTAAGTCTTTTCCAGGCATGGACCTCTGAGAACTTGGGGAAGGGGAGGACAACTGAAAAAACAGAGAAAGCCTTAGGACAAAAATGGGGAGGAGGCAGGAGGAAAACAAAGATGGGAAAGGGAAAATGAGCATATGAGAGAATGAACTGAGAGTGTGAAGGGGTGATAAGCTAAAGAGGGTAAAAATGCTGTTTTGGTGTCATTTGTTCAGTGTAAGTCTGCTTTTCCAGATAACATGGGGCAAACTGTTGGTTTGACTGAGCTTGTGAAAGAGCAGTAGATGGCCCTCTTTGTTTTGTTTTGGGGTTTCTTGTTTGTTTTGGCTTGGGGTTTGTTTTTTTGTTTGTTTGTTTGTTTGTTTGTTTCATGAAAGCCTGACAATCATATTAACTTACTTTCAGTTGAAATGTATTTGTACTCTTAACTGTTCATATAAAACAGAACGAAGTTCTAGCCTGCACACCTCTTCTTCAGAGTCTTTTATGGAAGCCAGCATGGAGGAAAGATCATTGCCTTGTGAAAGAACTGGTCTGACAATAGCCTATTGTGCTCCAGCTTCAGATCTTCTGATTTCTTTTCCTTGCAAATCTATCCAGGTTCAAGCACAGCTACCCTCGCTAGTGAAGGTGGGGAAAAAAAGCAGAAAGCAATATCGACAGGTCATCTGTCTTGCTCTGTAGGCAGGACTTGAAACTTGCCAAGTTCAGTAAATCTTTGGGTACACATTAAAGCACAAGCCCTGTCAGAGGTCAGAAGGTAATTTGTCTCTTGTGTCATGGGGCCTAATGACATATTCCTTTCTGTAAAATACATAAAAGGTTTTGTCACAAGCACAAACGTCAGTTCTCAGTTCTCAAACCCTGTCTGGGAAGGGAGGAGGCAGAGATCAGCTGAGAAATGTCATCAAAAAACATCAGTTTCACTGTGTTTGTGCCATACAGAGTCACGGACCAGCTGGGGCTGGAAGGGACTTCCAAAGCCCACCAAGACCAACTCTCCTTTCTCAAAGCATGGTCAGGGCTGTGTCCCATTTGGGGAAGAATATCTCCATGGATGGAGACTTCACAGCCTGCCTGAGAGCCTCTTCTGTTTATTTGGCCACTTTCAAAATGAAAACAGTTTTAATTAATGTTTGAATGAAATCTCTGGTATTTCAACTTGTGCTTATTACCCCTTGTGCTGTCAGTGGGTACCACTGAGAAGACCCTGGCTCTACCTGCTTTAGCCTTTCCCAGCAGATATTTATATGGATCAATAAGGAGCCCCTGAGCTTCACATGCAGACTGAACAGTTCCAGCTCTCTCAGATACTTGCAATGAAAGATGCTCCAAGCCCTTAATCATCTTCAGAGCCCTTTGCTGGACCGGCTTCAGTATGTCAATGCCTGCCTTGCACCACTGAGCCTAGAGCAGAATTCCCAAGATGCCAGCTGTCTTACCACAGAGCTGAGGGAAGGGTCATCTGCCCAAACTCGTCTAATGCAACCCAGGGTGCTGCCTCCCACTTTTGCTGCAAGAGCATGTTGCTGCCTCATGGGCAACTTCTTGTGACACTCGAGAATGTCCAAGACCTTTCCCATCCTCCAAGAGTGGGAAAATTGCAGCAAAGCTGCTCTCCAGGCACATCAGTCCCAGGCACCTCTGCAGACCCAGACCAGAAGACCTGCACTCTCGTTCAGGGACTGGGACTGATTCCAAGCCCCTCAGGATTTGAACAGGGGTTTGAGTCAAACTTTGCAATTTTTTTTTTTTTGTTAATCAGTAGCTGTTGCTGGACAGTTATTGGTGGACAGTGGTTGTACTGTGAGCATCATATCCTTGTCTGATCTTTTGTTTTAAGGAAAAGAGAAGACAATCTCAAGATGAATGGGCTGTCTGGACAAGAGCCATCAGGAGTGAAGTCAGCGGAACTGAGCAGTAACTGGCAGCAGTAAATTCTGGCAGCGGGCAATCACAATCACCGACTCATTGACCGCCTACTCAAAACAGACCCCAGACTCAAATGGAGAGAAGAACTGCACCTGTGGACTAATTAGAATGAGAGGCAAGAGATATTAACTAGCAAATGGACAGGGAGTCAAGTACTAATTATAGAAATGTTACGTAACCAATGAATGCTTCTGCCTTAGTTTGTCAAAATGTATAAACAGTGCAATTAGTTTGTTAAAACATATACATAGTGTAAAGTATTGATGACAGGTGAGCAGACCAAACTCGCTACTTGGTGCAAACTAGAATTAAAAATGGAAATACCTGTTTCAGTGAGTGAATTGGCACTGGACATCAGTTCAGTGCAAGCAGTGCAAGCCTGCCTTCGGGACAAAGGACTGCATCCAGTGCAGTGCAGGGCAGGCTGCTCCACGAGGTGCTGGGGATTGTGCACTGTAGCACACCACCACCATCGCTCCACATGTGCGTGGCACCCTCAGCAGAGCTGCCAGGAATCCAGATGCCTTCTTTTAGCATCTGGATTGGGCTTCCAGGGCAAGGCTGGCTTCTGAGAGGAGACAGCAGGACCTATCCTCATGCTGGGCAGAGTCAGCCACCTCCAGGACAGACCTGCTGCTGGCCAAGGCTGAACTCACGATGACACTGGTGGCACCTCTGTGATAATGTATTCAAGAGGAGGAAAGAATAACTTGCTGCACAACTGCATCAGCAGCAGTTGGAGAAAGGAATGAGAACCTTTTGGGAGGAAGAGCCCTGCAGATAGCAAGGTCAGTGAAGAAGAAGGACAGGAGGTGTTCCAGGTGCAAGAGCCGAGATTCCCGTGCAGCCCAGAGTAACCCTGGAGGGCTAACCCTCTCCAGCCCACGTTGCAGAGATCCACCTGCGGCCCACAGAGGACGCACACTGGAGTAGGGCGGCATGGCCCAGAGGAAGCTGCAGTCCACAGAGAGAGGAGCCCACCCTGGAGCAAGTGTGCTGGCAGGATTTGTGACGATGCAGAAGATCCGCGCTGGAGCAGCCTGTTCCTGAAGGGCTGCACCCCATGGAAAGACCCACGCTGCGGCAGTTTGTACAGGACTGTCTCCCGTGGGAGGGACCCCACGCTAGGGCACGGCAGGAGTGCGAGGAGAGGCGCTATGGACCGACCGCAACCTGCCCTTCCCACCCCCTGGCATTGCCTGGGAAGAAAAGGGGAGGTGGGTGCTTCTGCTCCAGTTCTGACTTTCCAGCTGTGGTACTGATGGACGATCAGTCAAACAAATCCCCCCAGAGCCGACCCAGCACGGTCACTGCGCTGCCCGGCACGGCCCTCCCCGGGTGCCGTCACGGGCGGCGGGCGGGACCTCCGGGAGGCGGCCCCGGGGCGGGGAGGGACGGAGGCAGAGCGGCCCAAGGTCGGCGCTGCTCTGCCGTGGCCTGCGCGGCTCTTCGCGGCTGCCCGCAGATGGAGTACGACTGGCTGGGCTTCGGCTACGCGGCGCTGGTGGCCACGGGCGGTGTCGTGGGCTACGCCAAGGCAGGTGGGTGCTGGTGGCCGTGGCCGTCCCTGTCCCGGCCGTGTCCGCAGGCAGCCCCCGCTCAGCTCCGCCCCGCCCCGCTCCGGGGCCGCTGCCGGCAGCGACCCCGCCAGTCCCGCTACGTCCGAAACGGTGCTCGCAAAATGTCTTAAAAAACCTCCTCAAACCCCACAACCTAACCCCTAATGCTTTGGTTAGGTTGGTTTTCTGGATTTGCTAGTACGGGCAAGTGGCGAAGTGCTTTCGTTTGGTGTGCAGGCTGACTCTGTGCGTGTTCTTCCGCTGACTGTTTTATTTTTTATTCAAGGCAGCGTCCCTTCTCTAGCTGCCGGGCTTCTTTTTGGCGGCTTAGCGGGACTAGGCGCTTACCAGCAGTCCAAAGATCCGAAGAATGTGTGGCTTTCCCTCGGTAAGTGTGCTCGGCAGCCGAGTACTGGGTGTTACAGGTCGCGGTGGGAACAGTACCATTTTTTTCCCTAGAATGTTTCAGCTGCCCCGTGTCCTTTTACCTATACAAATGTTGTAAGTGGTGGCAGGACCTCCTGCCCAAAGCCAGGAGGTGTTTGTGTAAGAGCACAATACCTGGGTTGAAGACATGGATTGAATCCAGATCCGTTTGAATTGAATTGATCCGTTTGAATTCAGAGTTGGTGAGAAATACCTGTCTCCTCTGCCAGATTAGATACTATGCTAAACCAACACATTAGGTGGAGGAAACATACGTGGAAAATTTTTGTTGGTGAAGCAGTGTTTTTAGCCTGTGGTGGTGGAATAAGTACTATTTTTGCAGTAGTGACAGCACTGTGACAGGTGGTATGTGGCCTTATGGAACCCTGGTTTGCACAAGCATTTCAGGAGCAGTGCATGTTCCAATGCATCATACACTCTGGAAGAAACAGTATATAAAAGAAAAGAGGCAGTGGTCTACTCTGCTTGCTTACAGTAGAACTTAGAAGAAGTTGTGGGTATTAAGCTTGCAGTTAACTCTTCAGGGGAAGGAGAAGGATGAAATCACTGTGAAAAGTATTATGAAGCACTCAGGTGAACCTCAGGGAGTTCCTTTGCTGCAGGAGTGTAATATCTGGTTAAACCACTATCAAGTGGCACTTTAGGCACTAGGGTATCCTAGATGACTTCTTGAGGATCCTGCTAGTTCTGTAACTACTCCACAGTGTTACTAGTGCTATGATACTATAGCTTTACAGTGATTTAAGACTGTTTTAAAGCAATAGGACTAATGTGCTGAAAGGCTCTATGAAGCCCCTGTAGAGGACCAGCCTTGTAAGGGATGAAACGCAGAATTCAGCTCAGTGTAAAGCACAATTTCCATTTGTGAACTGTCCTTCCACTCTGACATGCTATGGGAGTGCTGTGCATCTCTGGCATGGGATTTTAGGCAGTGTCATGGAAGAGGGATGAGCAGATTTTTTATATCCTGATGTGCATGGAGTGCTTTCAAATGGACCTCTCGAAAGCAGAGATGTGTCACAGTCTAGTACAGCTCTCCATCCATCCATCCATCCATCCATCCATCCATCCATCCATCCATCCACCATCCATTCCTCCTCAGCCCTCCTTGTGATGTGCAGCTGTAGCTCCTGCAGAGCTGTAAGTTAGTCCCACTACATCAGGGGTAGAAATGCAGAAATAGAACCTTGACAGAGGATCTTTAGAATATCTTTTACCCTGTCTGATGCAGACTTGAGGCTTTGGGAGAAGGTGTACAGCACTTTCACCTGCCTTTCTTCTTCAAAGAAACAATGGCCCTGTAAATTTCATGTGAATGGTGATGAGATTCCTTTTCCACATTTAGAGATAAAATAATTTGGAGTAGTGTCTAAGATGTTGATTGCTCTTTCAGTTTCATCCTTTGGATTGCTTTCTGTTTTCTAGTAATTTTCAAATGGGGTTGTTTTCTTTCCAGCTGTACTATTTAGTGCCACTTACCAGTTCAGAATATTGCAGAGAAATGGGAAGCGTAAATAATATTTACCTTCCACATAGTGAACACTGTCACCATCCCAGCTTTCTGGCAGTTTTGAGCTTGCCTGTGTTCAAGGGAATAATCATTCTTTTGTAAATAAGGGTTGAGGGAGAGCTAGTGACCTGTTCAGAGGACTAAAGTTTGTGTGTGATCAAACTGTGGTCTCAACCCTGGTGAGATCTCCTCGCTTCTGCTGAGCAGTGAAGCATGCTTACCAAAGCTGCTAAGAAGCTTGTAATGAAGCTTTGATGCTGAAGAAAATCAAATTGTTTACTCACAGAGGGAGGCATTCCTGTTTGTACGTGTAGGTTTGTTTGGTTGGTGCTGCTCGTTGTCCAAGTGTGGCAATGATGTGCTGGCATTTCTGTGTCAAATGGTTCTGACTGGGCTTCTTTTCAACAGTGGCGTCTGGCACCTTGTCTGCTGTTATGGGAATGCGATTTTACAACTCCAAAAAGGCAATGCCTGGGATAATTGCTGGTGCCAGGTAACCATCTGTCCTTTGTTCTTGTCTATGTTATTGAATAGACATTTTATTGAACTTATTTGTGGATTATATTGTTTTAAAAATGTTACATGGTAAGTTCTGTGAAAAATGAAATCTTGTGGTGGTGTTCAGCTAAATGAAATTATGTCAATGTTTTCTTCCTTCTTGTTCTTTATGGGATTTTTGCCTCCACCTCCCTCTTTTTACAACAACTATTCTGTTCCACAGTCTACTGATGGTTGGACGGCTTGGATTGCAGATGATGGAAAAAACCTATTAAGCCATAAATCTGCATCAAGTGACTTGAAGACACATGACTGAGAAGCCCAAAAATGCAACTGCCTAAATGTGCTGCACATAAGCGGAAAAGGCACTGCAACCTATGCGTTGTATTTTTCATATCCTAATGCACGTGGGTTGTATTTTTAAAGGACTGACATTGAGAGCCTTTGTCACGGTATTTGTTTTAACATTTTCTGCTCTGAAAGCAAGCAAGAAAATATGAATATAGCATTAGTTTAGCTTCTGGTCCTGCAACTTAATTCTAACAAAAACCTCCTGGCCCTTGCATTCAGATATTTCCAGGATTGAAGCTTAAACGCACATCTGATTTGTCCTTCTAAAATCATGTATATCTCTAAAACCAGGGGAGAGGAGTTGCCAATTTGTCACTAGCAATTAATACAATAAACGTGCTTATGATGTTCCATCTCCCTTTCCATGCCAGTTTATCCATTCACAGTGTTTGTCAGTCAGGGGGTTTGTTCTCCCAGCACTGTGTGTTTGAAGCTGGTCTCACAAAACACAATCACGGAGCCGGCTGTCAAGGCTCTGCTGTAATGCAATAAATGCTTACTCATGCCTTGCAATCACTTGTAAGCTCAGCTATATGTCATTCATTTCACTTCTACAGATTACTACTCATAAATCAAAAATATACTATATTTGGTAATGCTGAATTATAGGAACAGCTTCATTAAAATGTTATTTTAAATAAACTAAGAAAATACTATTGCAAACTTTCATGTTCTACACAGCGTATTTTGTCTCTAATTGTTCATCTGGACTGATACAGTTTGGTGCCTTTCCTGCAGAGTGGCAGGATATATTTGCGAGCATGAATTGTATAAATAATCTATTCTATCCCTGAATCTAGTAACTTGTAAATATAAGAATCTGAACTGGGAGGGAGAGCACAAAAGCATACAGACTTCATATTCAGATAAGCGTATTAAAGTTTTTAGTTTGCGATTAGGTTCTTTTTTTATTTGTTTGTTTATTTTTCCTTAGGGGATAATCTATTTTAGATGTAGAAAATACTGTATGGAAGTTTATTTAAAGACCAAAGGGCTTATTTGATCAGTCTTTGTCCTCAGTTGATTCCCTTAATCCCTGAAATCATTCTAAATATAAACCTTCCATAGAGAAATATCCTGGAAGAGACATATGGATGGTAATGTATCCCTTTTCTGATCTCATTTAACTTATGACCCTTTTTGCACAGATCCTGAGCTTCGATTTCTTCAACCTTCTTTCTTTGGTGCCTGGTACTGAGAGAGATGGAAGCAAGAGGGCTGGTCCATTAGATTGGTGATACTCTGGAGTTGCTCAGAATTCTCTGAGTATCAGGGTAGTACCTTGGCAGGAGGGTCACATCCTGTGGCTTTTCTTCCCTCCTCCCTTGTCGCAGCAAAACAGGCAGGGCAGTGACCTTGTGCTGCATGAGCAGGAGGTGCAGAGCTGGGCCAGTGGCCACAGCCAGGCTCTGCCAGCAGGGCAGTGGTTTGCCAGGCAAGTCACAGCGATGAGGTAGGGCTGAGGTCAAGCCAGGATGCCAGATCAATCAGACTGGGTTCCAGATCTGCAGGGACATGGCCAGGAACGGGTGCAGCTCCAGCAAAAGAGTCTCAGCAGCCTGGTCCCAGGCCAGACAACTTGGGTCAGAGCTGGCTTGAGCACAGACAGATATGGAATGGGAACTGTGCTCAGAGCATCTTCTTAGAGCCTTTATTCATCACCCTGCAGAGTTCAGCTTCAGGTGTTCACCTGTATTTACATTTCTCTCCTACCTCCCTGCATAGAGATAAAGGGTGTGCAGGACAGCAGATGGTTTGTTAATATGCCACTCTTTTAAGTGCCTAATTCCAGCCCAGGATCCAGTATTGGTGGGCAGGTTTCTCCATGTCTTGGTTCTGATTTGAAAAAGTTAGTAAGGCAGACATTAGCATTTAAGACACTTCTCTTTAAACTGCTTTATGAGGGATATTTTGCCTCTTCATATTACTGTTGAAGCAGTTTTCTTCTGTGGGAGTAGGATGCAAACATAAATGCATCTCCTGAAATAAACTGAGAACAGCCATAACCCAGCAGTTTAGTAATTGTATAATGCTGGTCTCAAATCAGGTAACGTGTGAATTTGAATTGCAGTTGTCTTTAACAGAATAAAGACAATAGAAAGCAGAAAACCGGACTGGTAAGCATTTAAACTTTTAGATCAAAGTGTGAACCCTTGCTGCTGTTTCCTGAGCTTTGGAAAGCAATAGGTTGAATTGAGAACTGCTGGTAGAAGTCATTTAGAACTTGTGGTAGAACGCTTATGCTCAGGATAAACAGCAGCAATACAGGCAAAGGGACAAGAGAAAAATCTTAGCATTACATACTTTTTACACCTTTGAAATTTTATTAGCATATAATAATTTTTTTAAGCATTTCTGCACTAGCAGTCCAATGTGTACCAACAAATCAGAGTTAAATGACTGTATAAAGCCTGTTAGCCTTTTCTTGCTGTTTGCAACAATAATTTTTCAACACTTGTTATGCTTTGCCTGTGGACACATAAAGACTGATCTGGTTATGTCAAAGCCCTTTCAAGGCTCATTAGCACACAACAAGGACAGCATGTTTCTTCTGACCATATTTAGTGCCATAAATAGTACTCGTTTATTTTTCTGCTCTGAGGTGACTCACAGGCACTAATGAGCTATCGGCACATTATTGGTTAATTCCTTGACCAGGCTGTGATTTTAACTGTCATTGGCATCTTATACTAGAGACAAGTGATTAATTTATTTTGTTTTTTTAATTATAAAATCATAGCTTTTATGCCTGTTACAAACTGTCTGAGGGTGTCCTTCATTACCACAGCAAGTTACAGATATGTTCTACAGTTAAATTAAGATGTATTTAAGTAGCATAGGGACATCTCTTAGTACTAAGGGAATGAGAAATACTTACTCCTAGACCAGTAGCAATTGAATTAAACTCTCTAGTACATTACTAACCAGACAGCCCTATCCTTGCATAGCTCTACAAGTATTAAAAAAAAGTGGCGTTTTCTTTAGGTGCAATTTTCCTAACAAAATATTTGACCTTTTGGTACAACTGTTTTAGATTAAATTGCTTTCCAGGAAGTTAATGTAATCCCTATGTTATGACACATTGGGTCAACAACAGGAGTTTAAACTTTAATATCCATTTATAAAAGCCATACAAATACATTTATCTTTTTACAATGCTTGAAGTCATCATTAACAACTTTACATCTTTAAAAAGCATACTCAGTTTGTACTTTAAAATGGCAAGTTTAATGTTACTATAAAGTCTAAAGCATTTATTCTAAATGCAGTTGTTAACAGAAGTAGCCCAGCTCAACATCCTAATAAACAATTTACTGTACGTTGCAAAGTCCTTTGGGCAATATTATTATAAAAGCATAAAAGCTGGGGAAGGTACTGAATGAGCATATAAACAGTGACATACGGAATTATTAAGGTTTTGTCCATGTTTTCAGGTACCTAAGTTCACCTTTAAGATCTCAAACAGAAAGCAATGTCTTTGAAGAACAGACCAATATTCTTCCTCATGTAGCCTATTGAAACTCTGTAGTTTAGTCTGATCACCCAATAAAGATATGTAGGAACAAGAGTTTAGTAATAATTTAGGCATTTTTGGCTAATTCACCCTTAAAATGACTGACAGACTGCAGTGATTTAGGCTCTTTAAAAGGTTACTGTGACACTCTCTTGACAGGACAGAGATAAATCTCTACAGATCTTTGACCAAAAATGGCAATAAGTTAATTAAAACAGCAGAATCTGATTGTTAGGCTTCACTTCACAGCTTGGTAAGTAGTATTCAGTACTTGTTTAGCTATTTTCCAATATTGCTATAGCATTCAACAGCCCTCTACCAACCATATTTCTAGACCTTCCTTGTGTAGTATCTATCAGTGGATTGCCTATGTCCTACTACAAGGGTTTCAGTTCTCATTGCTACATGAATATTTGCATCTTACAGACCCTGAGTAACTCTCAGTTACAAGTGTGTTCTGAAATCCTTGCAGGAGACTGATGTTCTTCACAAAGCCATATCTGTGCTTTCACGCTCATCTTCCTGCTAAGGAACCAGCCTAACACCTGGAAGCCTGGTGCTGCTCTGCTTCAGCCCTTCTTCGTGCTACTTGTGTGCTTCAAGCACATCCCAGCAGCACATGTTGCACTGTGTGAACAACCCTAACCCTAGTTGTTCCAAAGAGTACGAGAACAAGAGATCTATCTATAGAAAACGGCAGGTGAAATCTGCTTCTCAGTTTTGGCAATATTTGTTGTACAATACTCCATTGTATCCTACTTTACAGCCAGTATTTTATATGGTATTATATGTACTATACAGGTAACCAAACACAAGGTCTTTTTTTCTTCTTTACTATTGCAGTCTTAGGAAAAGCTGGAGCAAATAGGCTTTTCAGGTTTCCAAGTGCAGGAGGACTGAACACTGAGCATATAATATCCACACAGGATGGTATTTTCTATCTGTTCCCTCCGTATTTGGCCACCCAGTCTGTTCTCCCATGTACTCGCTGAATTGGGGGGCGAGTTAAGATACTCATGTTTTTTGCTGCTGCATTGAAAGTAGGACCTGGTAATGGAGGACGAGCAGCTTTGTTTTTCCAGGAATAATCTGAAAGGAACAAGAACTCAGAATTAATTATGACTAAAAAGGTACTTTACACCTCTACAGAGAAAAGAATGAGAGCTTACAGATGACTTATGGTACTCAAGAATGCAAATGTAGCAAGATGCTTAGGTCTTCTATATGTCATAAAAAACTCTGGAAGGGACCCACAAGGATGTAGAGTCCAACTCCTGCCCCACACAGGACAACCCCAAGAGTCACACCATGTGCCTGAGACCATGCTGTCTATACTTGTTTTCAGATAAGATTATTTTTTCCAATAGTTTGTGTGTATTATTCTCACCTACTGAATAGCTGTTTTGCAGCAATCCCTCAAAAAAACAGAATGAAATTCAGTGGAAAAACTGATGCAAATGTCTACAAGTCTGTATCTCGTAAAACTGCTACAGTATGAAAGTGTTCTTTCTTCTATCTCAAATATTTTAAAAAGCATGTAATTTTAACACTGAAGATTAAGATTCAGACAGCTTAGACTGAAAGACAGCTTCTGGAGGCCCTCTTGCTCCTTTTGAGATTTTATATCTTTTATTCCCCTCATGCTTAGCTCAGAACTCCAGGTCTACTTGGTGGCAAGTCGTCTTTGCTCCATTTCCCATTTTTCCATTGATTTCCTAGGATTTATTCCAAGTCTGAAGGCTTTTTTTTTCTCTTAATATTCGCACCCACCTGATCTCAGGCACTAGCAGTAGCACACTACTGTATTTCTGGCCTTCCTATTCAGATTTCCCCTTTTGACACTTCAGGTAGTTGCTACTTCCTCAAGTTTCATGTGATTAAAGTAATTGCCCTGCTGCAGGGGCTGACATTTCTTCATGTTCATGACTAATTCAGCCATTTTCCCAAGTCATTAAAATCAGCCAGACAGGACCCCTTTTATCCAGACTTCTGCTATACCTTTCCCTTGTTTCCTTACTGTTCCTAAGATAAATCCTGCCCCTTCCATTCCCGCTTTTGAAGTTTAGTCTTATTATGTACTGATACTCTTTAAAACAAAATTTAACATTTAAACTGAATGGGTGCCTAGGTATCATTCAGTTTCTTAAAGAAAGCCACCTGGTTTTGGTAGCGTTTTTCAGCAGTGGATTGAACCTGTTAAGGAACAGGTGAGGAGCAAGACATTTAAAAAGGGGAAACATCAAGGAGCTGAAGCTGGGGGTCAGGTCTCCCTGACCTCTTTGAAAACTGCCTATTTTTATTGTAGGCTGGCATTCCCTATCTTCCATCAGCAAGTATGATTCCAGCCTGCACTATCTTGGCAATAAAGGTCACTTTTCCTGGTATTTTCCTCAGAAAAATGGATCTTGTATGCTACATTAAATTATTTAAATTATGGCACTAAAAAATTTAACGGAGAAAATTAAAAGAGCAAAAACAATTGAGAGCGTAGCTTAATACATTTTGGATCATATAAAGCAAAGGGTCACCAAAAATGTTAATGTTCAAATACTGACATCTAGGAGATCAAACCTGCCATTTACTTTGTTCTTATGTTCTCTCTCTTCCCATACAAGTCTGAAGACTTTAAGGTAAATACAAGTGGTTTAAGCAATAGGATTCTTGTTCTTCTCCAGGACATGGAAGAGTATTTTAATTGACCTCCATCTGCCAGCCTTTCTGACTTCTACTACACATTCTACTACACATATTCCATTTTTAATTACAGATTATTTCCTTTGGAACACTACATGTGATTCCTTTTTTTTTTTTTTTCTTTTTTGCACTATTCACAGCAGTCTAGAGAGAATTGCATTTTTTGTCATCCTATGAAGTTCCTCATACATGCATTGTGACTAATCAACTCTCACAGTTGTGTTTCAGCAGTGAATCAATAAGATAATAAAGTGCAGCTCCAGCCTTCCTTGGTGGGCTTCTGATCAAGTCAGACACAGAATATGCATAAATCCAAGCATATTGTATATATATATGTGTATGTGTGTGCTATCTCCTTTCCCTCTTGCTTCAGTTCTCTGAAGCCACTTGTAAGTTCTTAAGAAGAGGCAACTCAAAGGAGCATGTCAGCAGAAAGACAGCATTATTAAGCAGGACCATATCAGATTGGTCTGCCATGGGCCCTTTGGATAAACAATTCACCATTGGTTTAGGGCCTTGCTATTTCCTCTGAAGTAACTAGAGAAGTGAGCTCCTGGGTGTGGACAACAGCTCTAAATCTCCACTCACAAACCAGCTTCTCCTGCATCCTGAGCACTCCTGTTCATCTTCTCTGAATCAGAAACATGATGAAGTGAAGAAGGTGCTCAGAATATCACCAACACTGCAGAGGATCCAAGGTAACAGTTACATCCAAAACAGATTTCACATTGTTTTTAACAAATGAATGGAGTCCCAACTACATTACCATTTACTATAGTTGTGGAGTTACATGTTTTTACAATTCTGGTTAGCCCATTACCACTAATGAACAGTAGTTTAACAAATGGTCCAAATCTTCTTTGCACCTTTTGTAATTATTTTCTAACAAATATTAGCAGCAGTAGTGTCTCTATCAGGACAGTCTCTAGGCACCTACGTGCAGTTCACTTGTATTAAGAAGAATTTATGCAAAATTTATATTTTATTACAAAACTTGAGGAAAACCTTACCAAGGGCTAATACATCTCTTAGGAAGCATGGAAAATTAACATTTCTCTTTGTCCTGGATATGAGTAGTAAAAGAGTATTTCTTACCCGATACAGGGGCACCAAGAGGTGCTAGCTGTATGCGTTGTCCAGCTGATCCAGCTTCTTTTTTATGGAAGGAAGAGGTGTATAGTCCTGATGGGTTGTAAGCACCACCACTTACAAGGCCAGGATTTCCTGTTTACGTTACAGAATTTTAGAATTTTCAGCTGCATTCAGAAAACTCTGCCTACTTTTTATAGTCACTTCAAATTATATTTGCAGTACCACAAGAGTACCAAGTATGAGTGTTCTTTACAAACTCCCTAGTGCTTGTCTCTTGAAAAACAAACAAATTCACAACAAATTCACTGAATTAATTCTTTGCTTTGTAGATTAGTTGGACCCTTTTCAGCACTTAATAGACAGAAATTCAGCAGGAATAAAGACAAAGAGCAGGATGAACATTTCATTAGTACTTCCACTAAACTTAAGACGACATAGAAAGGTTTACACTGAGTTGCAGAGAAATGTAGGATCTTACCTTTTGTTTACATCTACTTGCTTTACTGGAAGCTGGTATAACTAGTGCTCAGTATTACTCTTGTGCTCAACATGTTTGGCCTAAATCTATTGAAAAGAATGGAATCCAACATCTCTTGTGGAAAGTGGTGTATCAACTTTTGGATTTGACTTTGACAGTTCCCACAGTTGAAAGCCTGCTATAAAATTAAAATCCGACCCAACTATCCTCTCTCTTTAACCCTAGTTTAATTCTATTTGTGCCTAGTTTTGGTCCAGATCTTTCTTAAGAGCAGTGCTGCCCTGGGAAGGCTGACATAACCATCCTCATTGGGAAGCTGGGAAGCAGTGTACATGTACACACAAAATTAGTACTGAAATTAGTGTCCAGTGGAAGATCTGTTACAATACTTACACTCCCTGATCCACGAAAATGTGTTACCTTCTTCATGTCTATCATCACTTGGGACAGTGTTAAGACAGTGTTGGCACAATGTCCAGAGAGAAATGCTTTTCTCTTGTGGTATGGCTGTGTTCAGTAGTATGAAATTTGTGAAGTAGAAGGCTATACAGAGTAGTTTATTTTGACTTTCATCAAGTGTGAGCATCTTCATCACAGCTTCAGTGGTAGTTGCAGGAAAACACAGTATCTGCTTTGCCAGTTTTTCTGTCTTCTAAATCTTTGGCCTTTGTGCAATCCCATAAAGTTCCTCTTCACACAAACACTCCCAGACCTCTGATAATTTCAGAGCTCATAGCAATGGAACTAAAAGGCACAAACTAGGCTGTCTGGATTCCTAAGTTTTCTCCCTTTTTACTCTAAGGTAACTCCACCAAAACCTGTGTAAGCACAGCACTGCAAGATCAGTGTAATGGGTAGAGAATCCAAATGCAGGAAAAGGTGCAAGTCCTGAGTGCTGTCAGAAACAACCCATCCCCCTAGGGGACATGCACGTGCTGCTTTAGGATCACTTCCTCACCATTACCCAGTGACTTGCTGTGGATTATAATTAGGGTAATAAAATACTCTCTGCCTTTTAAAGCACAGTAAGTTCTAAGAATCCATAAGAAGCCATAATGAAGCAAGGTTTGACGAAAGAGATTGCTACTGAAAATGGAAGTATATGATTATCAGGAAACTGCATTGTAAGTGTAATTTTCTTTACAAGAAACTGTAAAACATAAATAGGAAATGTACAAAGAACCAGGGTATAATTGCTATAAGTTACCTTTTGGATCCTCTAATTTTTCATTCAACCTTTCTTTGCATGATAGCTTTTCAATAGGTATAATTAAGTTCTCATCTGTAGACAAGAGAAATTAAAGGAAGAAAAAGATGGAAGGACAGAACTTTAGAAGAAGGATATGAAGAACCAGT
The DNA here is from genome assembly GCA_013397075.1 of Rhabdornis inornatus. Lineage (NCBI taxonomy): Eukaryota > Metazoa > Chordata > Aves > Passeriformes > Rhabdornithidae > Rhabdornis > Rhabdornis inornatus. The sequence goes on from VWZS01009191.1 coordinate 397,095, forward strand.
CTAGGTGATATAAAAGAAATGAGGAGGGGAAAAAGGCAAGCAAGAATGAATATCTGACACATTAGTAACTATAATGTCTTATCCTTGTTTTCTTAAGCAGGAAATGTTACTCCACCAAGCTACTTTACAAGGTCCATTCTAATTATGGACTAACAATACGATTTACCAACTATACAATTACATTCCATTTACAATTTTAAGGACTTGGTAATATCTTCAAAGTTGACTGATCATCAGCTTACAATCACTCATAAATAAAGCATTTGTTAACTGTTTGATCTCAACTAATTTTGCCTTAGAGCAATGTTGTGGCTGATGTAAAAAAAGCCTACTTAAATAAACTATACATAGTTACTACACAGCAGTGTTGACTTTCAGACTGTCAATATGAAAAGAGAAAAGATATAGTTTACATGTCTTGTATTTCTGTGATCCATCTATCCTGGTTTCATGTGTGTCTCTCTTAAAATGTTGCTGTCTCCCCAGTATATGAAATATGACATGCAATTTAAGATACTGATGGAAATAATACCAAGTATTTTCAAACAAAAAATAATCAGTTTTAGTGCTTTTTTTTCTTTAAATTCTTGATAGTAAGACAAATGCAGGATTTCTACCATTAGCATTCATCCTAATTTTATCTTCACTGCAGTTCAGTAGGTAGATATCTAGTCTATTGATGAAAACTTTTGGAAGCAGTTATTTGCTTTTCTGCACCTGATTCCCTTGCAAGATTATTTATAAATAATTTACTTCTGAAGCACATGGATACTCTATTTCAGAAAACAAAAAAGATATGCAAGATGATTGCTTTAAAAAACCTCCTCTATTCCACAAAAAAATCTGGTAAGTGCTGTTGTTTTTCCACTTTCTAAAATCTTGCATGTTAATTCAGATGAACAACTTCAGCTCACCTGACTTTCAGAAGGAAAAACCAGGTTTGTTGACACTGCAGAATGGTTACTAAAGTTCTGTTAAAAAGAGGTGCAGCATCTGCATGTAAACAAACCTCCTGAAGTTCTTGCTGTACAAGCATGTAAAGCCGGGGGGGGGGGGGGGGTNGAGAGTGACTCATGCAAGCTGGACAATGGTTGCAGAGTTGTCAACAAGGTAACCTCTCATAACAGGCACAGTGTACCTGAGGTATAGGGCTTGGTGCTGAGAAGACAGATTTCAGTCCAGAGCCTGATGCTTTCCTCAGTGAAATCTTAGATAAAGTGTTTAACTAGTGTTGGACTTCACTCTACAGAATGCTGATAATAGTGTTCTTCACAAAACACAGTCGCACTGGAAGTTCCTTCCTGGAAATAAGGGGACTTTTCTTGCAGCAAAGGATTTAGGACAAAGCCAGTAAATTCATAAAAGACATATCTAAAATATTAGGCAGCACTTTTATTACATGAGCACACTACCCACCCTTTTGTTTTCGTGGGTGAGACTGCTGTTTGATAGTATTCCATGGCATAGGGAGCAGGCAGTAATGAGGCCAAACTACTTGCTTAAATACAGTTAAATAATGGTCTCAGTGGATTATATACAAAATTTATCTTGACAGAACTTTATAAATCGGGGCTAGTTGATACCTTCTGTTCAGAAAGCAAAATACATAATATCACATGCGAAAAAGTTGTTTTTTAAAGAGTCTCTTGCTAAAACAAGAGAAAAAAAACCAGCCTAGAATCTAAACGTAACTGCAGAAGTTAAATCAGATGGTCTTAACTAAATTAATTAAAGTATGAGGAGATATAATATACCATTTTCAATTACACTTTTACCTGTAGTACTTCTGTTGTAAGTCAATCCTCCCCCAGCATTTGCCAGTGATTTAGCAAATAACTGGTTGCTCCAGGTTCCATGTGATCCTTCTTTATTGACTGCTGCTAAAGAGACACTCTTTGGGTTCACGCCTTAGAAAACAAATGACGGAAAATGTTATAAATACCGAATTTCAAACTTAATTAAATCAATAAATGACATTTCTAGAACAGAAAACCAACACTGAATCATTTGCCTTAAAATGCAAAACACCATTAATGTAAATTAACGATGTCCATTGATTAGATTTTTAAGCTGAACCATGAAAACCAGTGATACTAATTTAAGAACAATTCTCTTCATGCTTTCAAGAGAACTTTTAAAAGACTTTTTAGTATAGGTACTTGGTTTCTATAAAACCATAATCTCATAATTGATATTTTTTCTGTCATAAAAGAACACACAAATTAAAAATATCTATCAAACGCTGGGGTTCCCAAGGCTGAAAATAAACTATTTCTTCAAGGGTTAAGTTAAAAAGTAGGAAAAGGTTCTTGTTACTTCTGCATGTTATAAGCATTACAAGAATTAATGGGATTACAACACATGAAAGCAGCTCCCAGATCTAGTGCTTGCAGAACTAAAGTAATACGGATAAAAAACAACTATGTTCCTTGGACCTATTATTCCCTTAAATGTTGAAATGAATTATTTTTTACATCTATGTCTTCTCATTGACAACCACGGAGACATTAGAATTGTGCTTAAAAAAGATAATAAATACAGATGATTTTTCCATTTGTGTTACCTTTAGATAGGCAAGTTCCTTACTCATTATATTTTTCTTTTATTTTGGAATTTAACTGTTGAATCTCTGAGCATCCTATTTAACATTCAAGAATTGATTTCATATTCAGAAGTCATCACTGCCCTAATGAGTTCCTGACAAATTAATCATATGTTGTAACAAAACAACTTGCCTGACAATGGGGAATTCCTCTGTGAGCCATATAAATTCTCAAATGTGGATTACAGAATTCATGGTATGATTACTGTAATTGTACAAACCACCATGGTAACAAAAGATACTGAGACACCAAGAAAATAATTTAATTATAGAATATATTCAGAATACTAACTGAAGGAAACATTCTCTTTGGTTTCTCCTTTACATTCTCATTCCCAGTAATTATTATCATGTTATTTGCCTCACAAAATCACCCAAATTTAGACTAAGGTATCTATTTCTAAAGAAAGATGACTGCCTTGGGAAAGGAAGTGAGTGTGTGAATTCCTACCAGTGTCAGAAGATGGGTATTTCTAAACACTTTGTACAAGGAAGGGGACTGTGTTTATCAGAACTTATGTTCAAGAAAACCCCAAACATCCTGACACTGCACAATTGGTAAATATGCACTATATAAAATCACAGAATCATAGAATGGTTTGGGTTGGAAAGGACCTTAAAGATCATCTGGTTCCAATGGCCCTGCCATGGGCAGGGACACTTTCCACTAGACCAGGTTACTCAATCTTCCATCCAGCCTGCCTTTGAACACTGCCAGGAATGGGGCATCCACAGGTCCACTGGACATCCAGTGCCTCAACCACCCTCACAGTAAAGAATTTCTTCTGTATATCTTTTCTAAATTTCCCCTTTTCATTTGAATCCATTACTCCTAGTCCTATCACTACAGTCCTGATGAAAAAAAAGTGTATGTAGTTCCTTTAGTCCTCACATACACCTGCTTATAGATTAATCAGGATACATTCCTAGTAATCCAAGATATATTGGATTTATATTACTAAGGAGTTTTTATGTCACTGGTCATAGGAGGACCTGTGTACACTTTTATGGTGTACAAGCAGTGTTGAGGTCCTACCATGTTTATATAGCCAGGAACTGCTGCATCAATTGTCATATGTTCTGGGAAAGGCATTTAGTCCAAAACTTGAAAATTTAGCTGGTTATGAAAAATAAAACCATCCAGTAAGAAATCTGAAGCTTAAATGTACTGTATGTAGATTGTGCACAGCTTGCATTTTCCATATGTATTGACTTTTAACCTTACCAGGCAGATATCTTGATTGGTTTATATAGTAATCTTTTGCTGATGTATTTGATCTTTCAGAATCATTTCTCATCAGAATCTTGTTTCCCCCTCCTGGCTGGATAGAGCATGAAGCTTTTGATTCTGGCACACTGAAAAACCAAAATTTTCAAACCATGTGACCAACAACTCCAGCTCAGAACACCACAAGTTGACCTTAGCCTGAAGAATACAGTGCTCTTCACTTATCCTACTTTTCTCAGTAGAATCTGTTTCCACAAGGTAACAGTCAAACCTAACACCTCACGACCTGGGATTTGACAAAAGAAACATATCTAACACTATGGAATAAAAGCAAATGTGGCCAAATGGCAGAACACAATACCATTTAACTGATAAAGGAAGTAATGTTAGCATGTCAAATTTAGTAAAACAGTTTCTTAAATACACAACAAACAACCTGAACCATATAGTGCCTAAAAACAAATATGATTCTGCTTGGATATTACTGGCACTATAACAATGTAACACCCAAAGCTGATCTGCTCATGCAATTCTTTGCATTCTTGCAGAATTTTGGTGACTTGAATTTTAGTAAACTTAATCAATCTATAAATCTATTTCTGGACACCGTTTACTAAAAGAAATTGTGATTTTATAATGGTAGGACCTACCTAAAAAGAAATTCCTTGTTTTTCTTTTCTTTTAACAGTGCAATGCTAGGCTTCTTTGAACATGACATTCCAAATTCAGGGTCATCCAACTCATCCCAGCTATCCGCAGCCTTTACCAAAGTCTGACCCCACCGTCTTCTGCAGGTTTTAGGACCTAGTACACCATTCAGAGGGCCATTAGCTGCTTGTTTCTATTTTAAAATAAAAAAAAATAAAATAATAAAAAGTTAAAATTACAATAATAAAAGCACTTGAATTCAATTCTAAAATTTTATATTTTGTATCTAGTATAACTCCTGACTACTGCTTGCAGACTTTGAGGGTATTTTTCCCAGTGTGTTGTACCTATTTTGGTCATAGTCTCATTATGACTTTAAGCATGAAACATAACAATAATGCCAGCATGTATTTGGAGGGTAGTTCTTTAGGACTGTCATCATTGAATTGCTCGAGTCTACTTGAAGTAGTAAGATTAACATTCAGTTTGCAAACCCAGTTCAGTGCTCAACCATTATTTCTGGCATCTTGCTGAACTCATGCTCTGAACAGTGGTAGGTGAGCTGTCAAGAAATAGAGCACAGTGGTGCAGAACACTGCTGTGCCCCCAAAGTAAATACAGCAAATAAAAAGACACTCATTAGGCCTTTTCTTTAACATTCAGTTCCAATGAAATTACTAAGTTTTAAAACTGTCCTTCTATTTATCATTTGCTTTTCAGTATTCTCTGACTACCTATTATTTTTAACATACTTTGTATTGCAGTTCAGTGAGTAGAAGTCGAAAGCAAAATGGAAGTTGCAAACCAAAGTTTACTATTCATCTTCCTAAAAATCATAATTGCTAAATTCTTACAAGGTTAGGAACTGGGTGAACCTTTTTTGGTATTTTCCTTCATGAGGCAAATGAAGTTCTCCCTTTCCAATTCTCTGTTGTGTACTGACAGTATAGTTGTGAATTGTTTCTCAAAGGTCAATAAGTGATAACTATTTCAACTCCATTACCGCATAAGCATGTCACTGAGAGCTATTATAATGAACATTGTTGTTACAAGCAATCTATTCTTCTGACTTGCTACAAAATTTTACTAAGCAGAGAGTTATCCTCAATTAGTCCCTAGTTATCTATCTGTATCTCCTCTAATAAAACATATGACAATTTTCAAGGGAGCACCTGGCTGAACATACTAAGAACTTTTAATAAAACCATCTATGTAGTTATTGAAGACAACTTACAGGCGGTGAGTTTTTATTGATATTTGGAAAAAGTGGGTGTGCCTGTGGCTGCTGCTGCTTTGGTACTTGCTGGTTAGCTGTATTCTGAGGCAACTGAATTTGCTGGAGAGGCTGGTGGTTAACCTTTGGCAAGTGCTGTGGCTGTGTTTTGTCAGGTAAATCAGGTGAAGACTGACGTTCTGGCTTAGCTTCCAGTTTAGGTAAAGATGGCTTTGGCTCTGTTGGCAGAACCACTTTAACAGAAGTCTGCTTCTCCAGATACTGTGGAGGAGGTCCTAAAATTTGGCCAACTTGAAAGTAAGGGTACTTCAAAGCCTGCAGAAGAAGATATAACACACTAATTTTACTTCAATAAGTTGACTTTGGTAACCTCATCAAGGATCTAAGCAGGTTTCTGAAGCATTTGAGCAAGCTTTACAGAACAGATGGAAGATGGATGCATAATGACATCATACGTAAAGTGTGTATTGAGAACTGGCAGTTCTGTATTTCAAACTCTTCCCATCACATAACTTAGTAAGACTGACCTGCTTGACATATGACAGCAGTCATATCCTTTTGTTCCCTTCTTTATTGCTAGGTGGAGTCTGTGTTTTGAGGTGCATTATATGTTTATAACGCCATTCTATATTTATGCTGTAACAAATTTCCATTTTAAAAGAGGTAGCCCCCACTACCTTTACCACATATTTTATTACACGTCTCCACTGCTGACTGTGTTTCGGCAATTCAGTGAATAGCCTGAGGTTTTCAGTTAAAAACAAAACAAAACAAAACTAACAACAACAAAAACCCCAGGAGCGAGATGATTGCCATGTATGGGTTCTACAATTAGAGGATGTTAATGAGCAAGGTTTCTCGCCCATTTTTCTTATCACCGCTTTTGCTTATCTTTAAAATACATTCACTGTGCTTGCTTGCCTTCATGGTGTTTATTAAGAAAACACAGCATCTGTCTTAAGGCATTTTTGATTCTTTCCTGTGACCTTTCCAAGTCCTCTGCTAGATGCAGAGCATGAACACACCTTAGTAACACACCTCGTCCTGTATCAAAACAACCCACTCTGTTAATCCTTCTGAGTAGGATCCTATTCTTTTTTAGTGCTCAAATACATGTTTTGCCTCAGCTGCACTCAAGAATTGCTGCTTTGAACACACTGCCACGTGTATGCATTAAACTCTTCCTTTTGATTGGATTACACAACTGCTGCAGCTGCTTCCTCAGTAACTGACCTGGGTAAAAGCTGGTTATTTGATTTTATAAAGCACCATACAGTATTTTGTGTAGAGTATATAGTACTGGACTACAGACAGATCTCCATCACTGTACAATAGACATGCTTTATAAAGTGAAGAGGAATGGTTGCTTTATTTGGTACCATCTGCTTAACTGCTTCTGAATCGCTTACACTACATCCACCTAGGGTAACTTGCAACATGTCCTTTCTTTCCCAATTGTATTCCTCTTTCATATGTTCTAAATAGGATTACATTAGGTATGAATAACACAAAGAAAAAAAATCCACAGAATGTAACCATCTTTTGTCCTTGAAATATGCTTTTTGAAAATTAACTTGGAGAAAAATTGTGACCTTTGTGACCTAGTGGGATGTTCTTCACAAAGTTCTTTCTTCATCACTTAGTACAATTTACATTCCAAGTAAAAATAATCCTTAGCCCTCCCATACTGCATTCCATCTGCAGCTTCACAAAAAGCAGTTTTCAAAGTTTTCAGTAGCTCCCTTTGTACAAAAGTGGCAGAAATGGCTGATAGACACAACTGAAACACTTGCACCTAAGCTATTTCTCTGTCCTGTAGAGAGAGAATTTTAAGATACGCCAATACAGAAGACAACATTGCAGAAATAACTGAAGAGTTTCTGATGTCTGCTGAGCTAGGTTTAGAACTTTGTCTTCTTACCACTTAGTCTCATTCCCACCAAAGTGTTCAAAATGAGGAGACATTTGTGGTCATCACTATTGTGACAATCAACTGGTCTCTGTATCTACAATTCTTTAACAATGTGAGAAAATTCAGTCTTATACTTAATCACTCATGTGCTCAGACCTGACTTGCTGTAGGTCTCTTCTTTGGATTCCAGTTCAGCATATCACTCATAAGCTGTATTGCTTCATTGCTTGCATTTGGGATGAGAGTTTTTAGGCTTATAGGGACACATTGTGGGAAACGGAAATTCATGGCAGAAGCGAGGTGGTATCCTTCTGTCCAGTCACTCTGTCTCAAAGGAAAGAAAAATCAGCACCAAAAAAGAACAAAGATGTATTTAGGTAAAATTTAAGGCAGCTTGAGTCATGTTTGGTCTGCATGGCTCCTTCCTATATAGTTGAAAACAAGCATTCTTGTTTTCCATGACAATTATTATAACACTAGTGAATGCAGCATCAGTCTCCAATGGCAGTCCTCCTGAAGTCTCCTGTAGCTAAAGGTGGAACCATCACCATGAATAACGCACTTGGAAACATTCCATCTGAAGGAGACGAGAGTGCAGCAGTACCAGGAATGGTACTGAACATCCCGTCTGCCACAGAAATGAGCCCAGCAGCTGACTTTAACATGCCCTCTTTAGGGAAATACCAGAGGTGAGGTCCTTCCATTCACCATGCCACAGTTGTATAACCATGATGCAGCTTATACAATATAGCACTGATCCCACCATTACAACTGTCAATGATTAAGTTACAACTAGACAGTATTGCAACATTAAAAAACCATGACCACCAGATAAGAACTTTTTTTTCAAGTGTTTAGCTTTCCAAAAGTAAACATTGAAATCCTTTGTTGCTTGTTAACTGCATTCTTGGAATGAACAGAACTATACAGATTATTGGAATATACAGAACTATAGGATTATTAAAGACCTCAAGAGATCATTTATTACACACCCTTGTCCCTTCCTGACAGGTGTTAAGTCTCAAAAAGCTTCGAATTTCTGGCAATCCACAGCCAGTCTATATAGACTACCCCAGAGAGTAATCTCCTCAAGCTTAGGAGAATGGAGGTTTCTCGTACAAAAATAGATGAACATTGTTGAGTGTCCTATCATGCACAGATACCAAGAAGGACTATTTGATTCTTCCCTCTAGAGTGGCCTTTTTATACATTGGGAGATGGATTTCTTTTCCTTTCTTCCAGTCTTTCTTTGTACAGGCTAAAGAAACCAAAACAATTCCTAGGGTCTAGGCGTTTTAAGTTTTATTTCCTCTCTAGACTCTGATTTTTCTCTCTTGAAAAGGAAAACTCTGAACGGGATATAATATAGCAAGAGAAACAGAAAGATTAGTTCACTTGTTAATGGGCAATACTCCTTTTTCATACACTGGTATGGTATTTGTCTTTAGACATACAATACACTAAATAGCTCCTATGGCCTCTCCTACGGATGTGCTACCTGGATGGTTATCCACAGCTATTGATGTAGCTGATTATTCTTGCCAAAGTACAGCATTCTGTGCACTACTGAAAAAATTTCTTTAAAGCTACATCTCTAATTTTATACATTAAAAAACCCTCTAAATTCTAATCTTGTTTTCTAACATAATCCTTCTCAGCCTGCTATCTTAAGTAGCAAAATCTACTCCACCAGACAGCCTTCAATACAATTTTAAAAATTTCATCAGAGGCAGAACCACTCAAGTTCTATTCAACTCATCTTTTGAATGGGCCAGTGAAGCTTAGTCTCTGTGTCTTGCCAAACAGGTATGCTCTTATCATGCAGTTTGTATAGAAATATGCTGCTGAGAATGTTATGAGGGACAGCATCAGAAACCTTACTGAAGACAAGGCATGACATTTGTGCTCTTCCTCTATCCACCAAGCATATTACACTGCTGCAGGGCAAACTGGACTGATTTGATACAATTTGGTCTTAAGGTACCATGATAGCCATTACTCATCTTTTTATGTACAACAGTTTTAACTCTGTTAGCACAGTTTATGGTAACAAAAAACCCTCAAATATAATTGTAAATCACATCCAGTTAAAAAAAAAAATTCAAGATTTCAAGTGATTTCCTATTCCACCTCAGAGACCAGTTTGTTCATTTAAATTAATGGAGAAAAGACTTTGCTCCTTCATTGCACTGGCCTTCTTTATTGAGTTTGGTGGCATTCTGTCTGCCAGAAATAGTGATAAAGCAACAGTTTACAACAAGTACCAAGGGCTGCATGTTGAACTGGTGAAGCACAGGGATAAGGTGAAAACAGTACAAGAGCAAAAATGAAAAATACAGTTATATTTATATAAAAAAATAATTTGCAATTATTTAAAATGCCATTGCCCACCTTCAACTAATGAAAATTCATTTAATTAATTTCTCCTATGGAGATTGTCATAAATTTTTTCAATAAATACACACATTACAAGTGCACCACCACTGCCAATACTTGAATGGTGCAATTTAATTTATTTATAAAATAAATAAATATTTTATTTAAATTAAATTAAGTGTTTATAAAATTAATTTATAAAACAAAGTAGTTCCCTGTCACTATTTTAAACACCCAGATTCACAGAAGTCACTGGTACAGTGTTATGGACTTACACACAGGAAGGTAAACTGGAATGAAGATAGCTTCTGGGCATAATTCCTGTAATTCATTATTGCAGGATAATGGAATAAATGCAAATGCATGTCTGAAATAATAATATTTGTAAAACTATCTTCAAAATCAGACTATTAAAATAACTGATTACATTTTGCAGAATTTAAGTACTTGTAACAAATGCATTATTTGCTGTGGTAATTCATATCATAATATTTAAGTACACCTTTTACACAGCAATAACCCTGAAGAATGCCTTAGCATTGTCATAAGGATAGAAAATTCTCAAGTCTGCCCAGCAGATGACAGGGGCATAAAGTAATTAATTACAGTTTCCTGATCCTACAGGGCTGACTTAAAAGGTCCTTAACTCCTAAGGTCTTTAGTGAAGGCTACAGTTTTCTCTGGAATACTGAGCTGATGATGTTCCCTGCTTTCCCAAGCAATAAGCTTTCTAGTCAGGGAATGACAGACTCTAAACATGATTTGCTTCTGTTAGCTCCTTGTAAGGGTAGAGAAAAAACACAACAGTCAGCTCAGTGCAGCTCTGCAACTGCACACAGTGAAAACCTCTCTCTGATCTCCCTGCACTTCAGAGCTTGTTTTTGCTGTACATTGAAAATATCCCAGAAGCCAGTATGGTGCTGTCCTTCAGATATTCTTCATATACATCAAAATGGTCCTCTTACTATCCTAGATTTGTAATCTGCTAAAGAAGGTTCACATCTGCATTTGAAAACTCAAGTCTTAAAATAGTGCTCCTATTGCACATTATTCCTGAGGCACGACTGTGTCATGGCAAGCACTGTTTTACACATCATACCAATTTTCACTGAGTCCTCCTGACTCAATTTTCACTTCCACAACATATCATCTATAACTCTCCACCTGACCTTTTCCTCTTTGCTCTGTCAGGAGTTTGCACCTGTTTCTCAGTATGTTCTCTTGGATGTTTTCCCACCAGTTCAAGCTCTGCATGTTCCTAGCTAAGCTTAATCTATTTCTGTTTTAAGTTTTCTGTTGCTTACTTCTCTACTGATAACAGCTCCTTTACTGGACAAGAATTATACTGAATTTTATATAAGTAGAACACTAATGAAACTGATGTTTTTCTCTCCACCCTTAGGTTTTTCATATCTAGGTGGATTGTGTTTGGTCAGTTATTCCACCAAGTTCTATTTGCACCCATAAAATACTGACATACATCTGCCATTTCTTACTTTAGTCTACAAAAATATTTAATAGCATATGATCTTTTTTTCAGTTAATTCAAAATTTTGAAGGTAACCTTATTCTTTTCTTGCATGTTCTTCTACCCATTGACTAAAACAACTTTTAAACTGAATAGAAATGCATCCATTTTTATATGCACTACTCAAACCTTCCTTGCATTTTTAAATAGTATTTAGCTCAACCAGAAAATAAGCAAAAAGAATTGTTTCCTCTCTAAAATACTGCATTTCCCTCCATTACTTCTTATTGCTAATAATATTTATGAGACATCTGTGTTTGAGATTAAATGTTTCTTCTATGCTTTAAAAATAAGAAAAGCATAATTTGTCTTATTTATGGTAACTTTTACAAGCTTCAAATTCTGTATGAGAGCACATAAGAATTACACTTTCAGGAAGAGAAAGAAAATTGACTCTGGTAAGTTAAATCCTAGGAGACTTCTGATTTGCTTTCCATTATGAATAGCTTTAAATAACTAAATAAAACAATTTTATCTGGCTTTCATCAGAAGAGAGCAAGACTTCACATAATTATATACAACAGATGCTAATATACAACAAAAGGCTAGCATTACATGCCTTAATGGAAGCTGAAAAGAAATATAATTGAGCAAACAGTAAGTCTGCAGGAAGCTTACTGAAATAATAATTCTATGTGCATGTTCTGAAAGAGAACACTGAATATTTAGTAGTAATTTGATTTAAATCTTTTTTGTAATAAAATTGTGTGAAGTTTTTTAAGCCTTACCTTCTTTGGAGTCCCTAGGACTTGGCAAATTTTGAAGATTTCATCTACTTCACTTGTGCCTGGGAAAAGAGGTCTGAGTGTGTATAACTCAGCCATTATGCTGCCAACTGCCCATATATCAATAGGTGAGCTATAGACAGAAGATCTCAGCAAAACTTCAGGAGCTCGGTACCTGTGACCATGGAAAGAAATAATAAATAAGTTTAAATGGTCATAGGAAGGTAATTAGTTAAGCTAACGTATTAAATTCTTGATATACTTACCACCTGGTAGAAACATAATCTGTGTAAGGTGGCTGAGATCTTAGTTCTCTAGCCAACCCAAAATCTGCAATTTTCACAAGTTCTGGTCCACTACAGAGAAGGTTTTCAGGCTTCATATCCCTATGAAAAAATCCTGTAGCAGACCAAACAGAAAAGAATCACAAATTATCACAAAATCACTTCTTAAGCAGCAACTTCTAATAGGAGTAATCCAATATTTACTTGGGGATGTTTTGGAATAATATAGTGGTTTCTAGGTTGTTTGTTTTTAAATTCAATATAAAATAACTGGAACCCTCCCCCAACAAATGCACACATTTTCCCTCCAGTGATTATTACACCAAGTGTTCTAAAATTAACAAATGTAAACTGTCATTAGCACACTAAGGAAAATGAATTGGATGGCAGCAACATCAAGTAAAAAAACAGTATCACAATGAAATCTTTTGCAAAAACTACAACTGCTTTGTCAGTTTTGGATAATGAAAAATTGAGAATCTGATACACTTACTTGATTCATAAAATTGTTTGAATGATTTTTAGCTAGTTACTTATCATTGTGACAACAATTTGGAGATACAGACATATAAAGGATATCCAAAACCTGCTCAGAAATACTAATATTAATAAATAAAGCTATAAAAATATAAAATGTATTAAAATAAAGTAAATAGTAAATTAGTAAATAAAGTTTCTTCAGTGCTTGTTGTTGGCTTGAGGACCTCTGTATCTGGGCAGTGGTTAAGTCACCAAGCAAATTAATTCTGCTGTTTAATTGGAACACACAGTTTGTTATGTTATACATTAATTTGATTGAAATCCACTTGCTAGAATAAAGTACTGCATGCAGAAATTAAAAACTATTGCAAGAAATTGGTTGAAATTATTACAGTGAAATGGTAAATGTTCAAATTTATCATACCTGGTATTCCCTTATACACTTATGGTCAAATCAAGATATTAATATTGTAACTTAAAATTGAAAGTTTTTCTTAAAATCTAATTTTCTTATTTATTTCACAGAGAAATGAGGTAGGAAAGAAGGATGCTAACAGTCAGAGAACAGTATATGATCCTGATGAGAAGGACAAGAAAATGTCAGTTTCTGGGTATTTGATAATACTGAACAGAACTAATTATTCATTTAATTCACCAACAGGCCTCTTCAGGGTACAATGAAAGCAAATCAAACCTCACTAGAACACTGTTTCTTATTTTATTTCCAGCTAATGTATATTGTCTATAAAAAGTTTAAGGATACCAATGTGATGTAAAGAACAACTACAAAAAAAAAAAAAACAAACAAAACCAAACAACTTAGCATGAGAGTAAATTACTGCCTTTTTAAATGCAAAGTAGTTTGATACCAGTATTTCAGAATACAGTTTGCAGATAGATATTAAACATGAGCACTGGAAGTTTTGCAAACCCTATGAAACTTTTTATTGTTTTGAGCACACCTCACCTCTTACTTAGACTGTGCCTGTAATTCCTAGAAACATCCCACTTACTAAAATATTTAAATCCAGGTTGTATTTGATAAGGATGCTGTTCGAATTTCTTAGTAAACAAGTTATTTTAGTATTTTTTATATGTAGAGTATCACATTAGTTACAGTATCTCAACAGAAGAGTATTGATGTATCAATGCTTCTCGGTTAGATCTTTTTGAAGAAGCAGAAGTGTTTAGTATAGCACTAGATTCTTTAGTTTCTTTATTCATCTCCTAACTAAAGCAGAAAAAACTACTGCACAGTGTATGAACAACATCCAGTGCTTTCCAGGAGAAAGAGGAAAATCCAATTATACAAAAACAAAGACTAACTTCATGCAAAGTTCAAAACTGCACCACACTTGAAACAGGTAACCATGATTCTATCTGAGATGATTAATAGCCCTTGCTAGGTTATTTTATTCATGTTATTTCTGCGCAGGATCTTATTTTCAAACAAAAACTGCTACACAGCTACAAACTCTAGTAGGAAACCTACCATGTTTGTGGATGAAAGCCAGCCCTTGCAATATCTGATACATCATGTTTCTGATGACTGACTCAGGGAAAAACTTGTTTCTGTGAAGAAACAGGGTAAAAACTTACATAATTAATAAAAATAATGTATCTTCAGAACACACTTGTTTCTTTATTTTGCCTAACACATCATGAACACATGAAAACAGACCCATCAAGTCAAAGTAAGAGAGATGCAGCTCTCATTTCAAAACTCAACTGGGCCTTAACCTCTACCACTTTTAAGTGCAGCAGCAGAACTTCTGTGTTGAGAAGTTCATGGTGGTATCTCTCTGTAGAAGCTGGCTGGCCAGCAGTGTGCTTGACCAGGTGAATGGGGAATGCCCAGTGGTATAGCAAGGCAGAGATGACACAGTGCAGCTCTGCCAGGTGCATTACCTAGTGGTGCCCCTAGAGGAACCCTGATAAGAGCCATTCTGCTCAGCCACACAGTAACATTGTCACCAGCAGCCACCTCAGGATGTCAGCCCAAAAGCTTGGCACATTAGGAGATAAAAGTGCACGACAAAGTCTGAAGGAAGCCCACACTGAAGGCAAAACAAATCATCAAAGGAAAATGTTATTGAAAAGGCAGGTCCTGTTCCAAAGTCCACCTTGCAAGCCTTGCTGTGTAGTGTTTGTCCATGATTGCAACATCAGAGTTAACCTATATACAGGCCATTCTTATAAGGATGCATGCATGTACCATCCCCACCCTAACTCAAACCCATGAGCAGAAGTAGCATGAGCAGTGTTCACCCAATCCTTCATAAATTAAAATGATGGCTATTGAAGAAAAAAAAACAACAAAACAACTATTTGGAATTTCTCTCATGGTTGTACACAAAGGCATGCAAACTCTCCTGTTAACAAGTGATCAAACTTATTTCCAAAAGCATTACAATGTGCAGTGTTGTAACAGAACAATGCAGAATTCTACCCTCAGATAAGCAGGTGCAGCAACTCCTGTTCACATCAATGGGACTGCAAGAAGAGCCAAAACCAGAAATCCCAAAATGTTCTTCAAGGTAGTATAAGAATCATTAAATAAAGCATGAATGCACACTACTTTTCTGTGAAAAAAGACATACCTATCCTTCATTAGCTGATAGAGATTTTCCTTCATGTATTCAAATACAAAATAAAGGTGGTCATTTTCTCGTATGACTTCCTTCAATTTTATTACATTGGCATGGTTTAGCTTCTTCAGAGACTGCAACAGAGCAAAATACAGCTTCAGATAACCTCACAGTGACCTTGATTCCTTACCAGAACTAAATTTTTAACATGTGAGTTTCTAGCACAGAATCCACCAACATATTCATATTCATTACTTATCTTGTAATCTGTTTTAAAGAACAACCCAGAAGTTTGAATAAATTTCAAACTAAAAGCAACAACTATATTAATAGTACTTTAAACCTATTTCTAGGGATTACCTCAGAGCTGGAGTAAAGATTAGCACAAAAACCTAATTCCCTACAACAAAAGACAAATCTGAAGCTGAAAGAGCTTGTGCTTACTGAACTGAATAAGAAAACGGGCATTTTTTTCCCCCTTCTTTTTGGCAGGAAACTTTCATGAAGAAGGATTCTCTTACAGATGTTCGTTTTGGACATACTGATTTGTGTGAAATCTCCAATAAGTTAAATCTAAAGCCCTTTAGTTGGGAGCTTTCTATATACAGAAAATCAGATGCCCAAAACATGAAATTATTTGGAATTTAAGCCCAGTTTTCAAGTGTTATTCTATCACTTGCCCAGCCAAAACTCCCAGTGCTTTCTACAGATGCCTCAAAGATATACGGAATGGATACACAGCTAGAAATCTGGAAGTAAAATGAAAGAGGAGGATGGCAAACCATAGAAATACACACATACAAAATCAATTTCTTTTCCTTTCTCAAAGATAAGAGGCTTGGCTATGAGACATGGCCACTGCTTGAGAATAGTGGGATGTTCCACAAATCAGAAGGACCTCTAAGAGTGCCAGCAGCCCATGGTTTTGTGAAATCTGTCAGCATTTAAGGAGTTCACACAGTTTGGCCTTATGCATGGACATGGTAGCTGCCTTTTTCCTTCAAGCAAGCCTAACCAGACACTTATTTCTAAATATGGTATGTTCACCACTTTACCTTGACTTCTCTCAAATTCATACATTCATCCCATGAATAGAACTTTCTTTTCATTCTGAAATAAAGTTCAAGATAAAGTATTTTCAGTGAACAGTACAGAATGCTTTTAGAATTAGAAAACCTAAATGATGTTTTCCCAGATTAGCATTATCTCTGTTTTGAACTCAATTTAAAACATTCTAGCATACCCATCAGCAATATAATTAAAAACAAAGTCAACACTTAGAATTGCTAAAAATTTACAGTAATTAATCATCAAACACTGAAACATATTTTTAGATGAGTACAGCCAGAGACCATGCTACTCCAAAGTAAAAGGGACATAAAACCCCTTTGTATAATTTGAATTGTGCTTTTAATAAAGTAATCAACAATGACACTGGACATATAATACAGAAAATCATGTCCTTATGCATAAGTTGCATATTCTAGGAAAACAAATTAAATTTTAGAAATCTGCAAAATATTTGGGCTGCTTTCTATTATTCATCTGACTTGATCAGTCATTTAAAAAAATCTGTTCTAAGATATTAATTAAAAAAAAAAAAAGTTTCATTTTTTTCAAGCAACATCATAGCCTCTAAACTAATTGTTAAACATAACAGTGTAATACGTTTATTTGTAAATCCTGCATAAATCCAAATGTGGACATCTGGTGTTGCTCACATCTTGGAATGAAGTTGTGAATGTCATTGCTGTGTTTTGGTAAAGTTTTAGCAACTAAAGTGAAGAGATTTAAACTCAAGATTTTAATTTAAAATAAAAGTATCTTCAAGCAAAACTGTACCCTCTCAAGTCCCAAACTTAAAAAAAAAATCACGCAACAGAATTCCAAATCCTGAAATCACAAGAATTAACCACTTCCCACAAAATGTTGTTCCTTCTGCTAAAGATAATTAAAATAATCAATTGGAGATTCTTTCTTTAGCTTAGATTAATATTAACTTCAGTAACAGTACCAACAAAATATGGTGAAATTCTCAGAAATCCTTAAAGAAAAAGCCAATCAATTATATTACAGTTATCTTATTGCAGTAAATCCATATCTGAGCAAGATACAATTTCTAGTATTTCAACTTACACTTTATATCCTGCTTGCAGTTCCCTAGGAATACAAGGAAAACTTTGCCATGCTTTGAGTAGAATTATTCTTGTTTCATAATTATCTTTTAAGGCAAGTATGACAATGCTCTTGATTATACAGAACTCTAAGTTTATTAGAGCCAAGGAGACAGCTTTTATTTACCTGACTAGATTGTTACTGTTATTTATCACTGAAGCAACACATGAAGCTTAATGCAGTACTTAAAAAGATTTGGGGGACTGGGATGGAATTTCAAATCTACCTGCTAATATTGCTATTCCTGCAATTCATATGAATAAACTCCCTAATTCATCACATTCACTTTTGCTTCTCCTTTGGTGCTGGCCTAACAACATTTTTAAAAGGAAGTATGTTCAAACTGAACAAAAGCAGTATGCAATTTTACAAGCCAATATAAATCAGTAAATTAAACTGATGTGTCTGTATTGATCAGTTACCAGAAATCTGAGTCACAATTCACCTTGTTAAATATCTTAATTTTTAAAAAAAGTTGTTATATGAATTTCCTTTTAAAAGGGGACTTTTTTCTATTCTACACAAATGGGAGACAACAATAAAGTCAAAAGTGCAAATCCAAGATTTTGCAATCACCTTTACTGAATTGAGATATTACATACCTTTTGATAGCCACAAGTTCTCCCGACTCATTGCTCTTTCCCATCAACACACTGCCATAGGTGCCATCACCCAGTTGTTTCATAATTGTGTAACGATTCATTTTTTTATGACTCAGACAGCCAAAAGCTTATGAAATGCTAAATGTCTTCTGTTTTATTAAAGGGTTCTGTGCTCTTTGATTTTCTTAAGAGAAGTCTTCTTCCGGACTGTTTTATGTTGTGAATATTTCTCATAACTGAGCAGGATATTCACTGCACTCTTCCAAACTATAGTTACTTTGAGATCCAGTTATGAAGAATGGAAGACAGAAGAACATGGTCATTCTCAAACAGACCCTTCAAACAAACAAACAAACAAACAAAAGACTAGGTAGTTTTACAGTATTTTAGAAAACAGACACTCTACTATTTGTATCAAACATTAACACCCTCCAGGGCCATATGTGTTCTTTAAATAGACTTAAATGTAATTAGTTCCTTTACATTTTTCAAATCACAGAAGGTGCCTACTGTACAATTAGGGTTAGAGTAAGCAGAAACTGGAGAGCCAAGGTTACTATCATAATTTGCCCTAGAACCAGCAAAGTGGTTTTAAAGCTGGTGTACTCTGATGGAAGCCCTTACTCTGAATTTGCAGAAAGCAGCAGCTTCCTGAACTATAACAAAAGCACAGTTTGTTTCGGAAAACATAAGGACACAAATTTTGCAGAGCGTGCCATGGCAAACTTCAGGTCTAAACACTGTGTTTTGGATTGGTAATGCAAGCAGGCTTTCTATACTTAAAAGTTAGTGAGGAAGGGAGGTGGAGCAGCAAGATAACCACTGCATTCTTCACCCACATAAAATGATTTGTTATAAATGTACATGTACATCTTGCTCTGAAGTTCACATAATTCTTATGCACGGTAATGGCTGAAGAGTTAATTTTAAATTAAGCCTCAGTTTTACAAGGCTTGCAGAGAGAAGCATAGAGCTTACATACACTGGTATGGAAGATTAAATCTGAACTGTCATTTGGAAAAGAAACCATATTGAACAATGTTGAATCACCATATTTGAATACATGCAAATATTAATTTGAATCCCAATCCAAGTTTCAATCTGTACCCCAGCTTCCATTACACAGACTACTATCTGCCACCAACACTTAGATGAAGGCCAGTTGCCTGACATCAAACACTTACACAAACTCACAAGAGTCACCCACTTATTTATGCAGGAGTAGGAAAAACTAACAACCTCTCATTGTACCATTTACTCACTGTAACCCAAATGCTAATACACAAACACTGAATGTTAACTGAGTAACAGCATTCTCTGCCTTTTGCTTCTGCTGTCTGAAAATACAAAATAAAACTCAAATCAATGGGAACACACCATCAGTCTACCTTTACAGGGGATAGAGAACTCAGCATGCAACTCTCTAGTCCTTATGCTTATACCAGAATTAGCTACAGTCTGGTCTATCCAAACAGATTAAGAAAGTCTGATTCAGCTGATAACAAGACCCAGGTTTTGAGATTTATAGGCCTGGCAAAATAACAAGAAAATTGGCCTCTCAAGGAGTGTGAAATATAAATTCTCAAGCAGACTAGCCTGCTATGTAAAGGAAACAGCTGCCTGGACAATAGACCAATGTTTCTAAGATGTTCTTAGATGAAATGCTGCTTCCTCAAAGAAGTCATAACACAAGAGTGTTACTCCTGTTGCTTCTGTTATCAGAAAAGAATCTCACATCACCTGTCAAGATGCCAGTAACAAGTGGACATCTCAATTCATCATCTTTACCAGATTCAGACCAGGCAACCTTCATTTTGTCAGGGAAAGTTATAAAGAAGTTTTTTTCCACACCCATGTACACCTCCCCCCCGCTAAAGGCACAGCTATAGTGAAATAAGATTTCTGGCTAACAGTGTATTCTGAAACAAAGCTAAAAACCAGGTTTAACAAAAAGTAACACAGACATCTCAAATTACGACTAGATTTTAAATTGGACTTTCATATATTTAAGCAAATTGTTCTTCTCAGAGTTCAGCTTTTTATCTTATTGCCCTAAATGCCTGCATGCACTCTAGTCTTTAACACCACCAATAATGCCTTTTTACAACAAGGCTATTTGTTGACTCTGGTAATAAGCAGATGATCAAGCGTATTTATTCCAAGTTAAGATACATTCTGCATATACACCTTGCAAGTTGTCAATGGTTAGCTCTATGTATATATTAAAAAAACAAACCAACACAAAGACCTTGAGGATATTCTTATCTCCATTTTGAACACATTCTTATATCCATTTGAAACACAGCATCACATCTAAAGCATCAGCAATGATAAACTGTGTATGCATTTTGTGTATAGGTATACACAGGCATATCATGAAGTGAAATGTAACAAATTTTGGGTGCTTGTGTTTCTCTGTTTCAACAAATCATTGTGCACTGTTTAAGGTATGGGTTTTTTTGAGGGGATTCAGCAATATCTGCCACAGATGCCCCTAGCTTGAACTCCTAGAGTTACGTTAAGTTGGAGAATTTGCATGCATTTCATGCTCAACCTTTTGCTCTCTAACAAAGTGGACCAAAAACAACATGAGGAAAACTTGTATTTGCAATAAACACAACAAGATCTAGACACAAATCTCAAGTTTGGACCTTTAAATCCTCTAATTCTGGTGCCTAAATCCTATCAGCTTTCCAAGTAATTTTCATTGGAGTATATATTAATCACATGCTTTTACAATTATTCCTTTTGTCCAATTCTAATATTTTGGCACGTGCAATCAAAACAACCTCACATGAAGTGTTCCTTCCCTCCAGAAATTCTGTGTAATACAACACATCACAGACCTAATTATTAATTTTGTCTGTTCTGTAATATATTTTATTGCCTTACTCCTTTTCTGCTGTATACTTCAACTTTTAGGGTACGAAAACACCTGATCAAGTAAAGTACAGAAACATCAGCGCATTCCTTCAATGATCAGGTGGAAGTGTCAAATCCACTCCATGGAAATGCACAAAACAAGGTGTGAACACCACATACCCTGATAACAATGTCTGTGTACCATCACACCTACCCCATGCTGACGTGCTGGAATTACAGAGCATGATAATCAGAACATAAATGCTCCAGAGAGTCGCATTTCACTACAACAGACTTCTGCATACTTTGTACTTTACACCACCATACCCAGCTCAGGTGTGCAATTTTTTCCTCAGTGGTCTATCTGTATTTTGTTTTTCAAATCTGCAGTTCAGTTTTGTTTTTTTACCAACCTGAGGAAAAGCAAGAGCCCAATCTAGCTCTTCTGGTTAAAACAAGCCTTTGGAGTGGCATCTTCCATACTAATGCTCATATGTTATTATTTCCTCAGTGATGCAAAGCTCTAAAATGTAAAATTGTCATAACAGCTAACAAACAGACAAGAGAAATCCTAGTCTAAACAACAGCTTGTTCGATACTCCTAACAACATACTGCACATAATCTCTTTACACAGGATTAAGGAACGATTAAAGCCAGGGACAAATAGAGGACAAAATACAATAGCTTGACAGAATCTATAATTTGTGCAAATTTAGCAAATCTGAACAAGTACTAGAAAATTGGAACAAATCATCACTTTTACTGTATTACTGATGTTTAAAGCACTAGCAGCAATTTTATATTATTTTAGATGTCTGAATTACATTTCAAAATGTAATGAATAGCAGCAAATCACCTACATTTTTTATATACAAATACTAGGCTTTACCAAGAGCTCTACATTTGCATCCTAAACAAACTACCCTCAAATAAATAGAAACTAGGATATATGACCCGATAAGACCTCCCATGCAGAGAAGCAAAACACTCACAATCAAATTTTACCAACCTGTTTACAGTAACTGATGAAATCACCAAAACTGTTTGTGTGGCACAGTACTGTTCTCAATTATCAGAACTGGCAGTATTGCAAAGCACAGAATGCATGCTGATACAGATTTTAAAAGTAAAACAAAACCCAAAACCAAATTCAACCACAAAACAACAAATTTTACTACAAGAACCTTCTTGGTAGTGACTGTATGTTACTAAAGCTGCCAGTAATCAGGTCCCACGACAGGTGGATCTAGTTCTTGAGATTAACTTCAAATCCATTACTCTAATCAAAGACTAGCAGTTATTTAAAAGCAGGATTCTCAGCTGCAAGAAAGAAGTCAGTAACATTGACAATAAATACTAGTGCTTTGAAATAGACTGCCATAAATTACTTTTTAAAGTCCCTTTAAAAATCTGACATATTGTTCTACTTGTGTGTATCAGGCATTCAGGATAGAGCATGTCAAACCAAGAACTCCAGTTTGCTCATAGTATTATCCCATTTTGTTCCAAACTAGCTCTGGTTTCAAACCAAAATTACTTACACCAACTTTTTCAGGAGATTCCCACCATGCCAACAAGGCTACCTATTCCCACCCCAATGAAACCTCTTCCCACAGTGCAGTAAAGCAAGTTTCAGCGTAACAGTGGTTTCAGTGCTGCTCGAACTTCAAGTCGCCAGTTTTGGGCAGTGTCCAGAAGGAACATGAACCAGTCTAAGTTTCAATAAAACACAGAATCGTTATGGTTGGAAGGGACCTCTGGAGATCATCTAATCCAAACCCCCTGCCAAGGGAGTGTCACCTAGAGGAGGTGACACAGGAACACGTCCAGGAGGGTTTGGAATGTCTCCAGAGAGGGAGACTACACACTCTCCCTGGGCAGCCTGTCCCAGTGCTCTGCCGCCCTCAGTGTAAAGAAGTTCTTCCTCATGTTGAGCTGGAACTTCTTGTGTTTCAGTTTATGGCCATTGCTCCTCATCCTGTCACTGGGCACCACTGAAAAGAGTCTGGCACCGTCCTCTTGGCACCTGCCTTTGAGATAATTATACGCACCAGTGAGATCCCCTCTCAGTCTTGAGAATGGAAACAGATGCTTGTTTCCATTCCAGTTCCACCTGGTGACATTCAGTCGCCTCCCAAGAGTGTGTAGGTACCTTCCCTAGCACTCACAGCGCCAAGGGGAGCACGGCGCTCCTGCCGCTCACGCAGGCAATAAAACTCGGCACCGCCCGGCCTGCGAGTTTCACCCCAGTTCTCCTAAACAAAACTTCACCTCTTCTCACTAACCTCGGACCTCTGAGGCCGCCAAGACCCGGCTGTACCCTACCTACCGAAGCCAAAGCAGGCAGGGTCCGTGTCCCCGCAGGCTCCACACCCCGGCGGCGCTGCCGCTCCCAAAGCCCAGCCCGGCAGCGGCGCAGCTCCCCACACACGCCAGCTCACCCCACCAGCGACCCAAGCCCCCGAACCGCGCTGGGGGCCGGCAGCAGCCCCCCCCTTTAGGAGCGGACCTCCGAACGCTCCCGCGGCAGCCCAGACCAGCACCTCCTCCGTGCTGGGAGGACCCCAGAGAGGCCCAGCCCCCGGGCCACGGGCACTCACCAGCTCGACCCGGCCCGGCCCGGCTCAGTAGGGCTCGCCCCGTCGCCGCCGGTCCGCACTCACCGCGGCGCTGCGGGCGGAGCCAGCCCGGTGCCGCCGAGCCCCCGGCCCGCCCGCCACCTCCCTCGGCCGGGCCGCTCTGCCCCGTCACCGGGGCGACGGGCGCGGGGCCGNTAATTATATATTATAATTACTGCTAATAGTAATGATAGGTTGAATATATATTTGGTGCTCTGGTGTGACCCCACCTGCAGTGCTGCATCCAGCTCTGGGGTCCCCAGTACAGGAAGGACATGGACCTGCTGGAGCAAATACGGAGCTGGATGCTCTGTGACGCTCAGAACGCTGGAACTCCTCTCCTATGAAGACAGGCTGAGAGAGTTGGAGCTGTTCAGCCGGGAGAAGAGAAGGCTACAGTGAGACCTTAGAGCAGCTTTCCAGTAGCTAAAGGGAACTTTCAGGGAAGATGGATAGAGTCTATTTACAAGAGCATGGACAAAGGGAAACGGCTTCAAATTGAAAGAGATTAGACCTTAGAAGGAAAAAATCTTTAGTGTGATGCTGGTGAGGCACAGAAACCCGTTGCCCAGAGAAACTGTGGGTGCCCCATTCCTGGAGGTGTTTAAAGACAGGTTGAATGGGACTCTGAGCATCCTGGTCTAGTGGAATGTGTCCCTGCCCATGGCAAAGGGGTTGCAACTAGATGATCTTCAAGGTCCCCTTCCAATCCAAACCATTCTCTGATCATATGAAATAAAGCTACCAGCTAAGCCACAGTGTACTTAGGATTTGTACAGAAATTCCTACCTGTAATATTCACAGCTATAGTGAAACCTGAGGGATTTTTCTCCCTAGCATTTTTAAAAATTATTTATTGCAAGCAATTTATCAAAATGCATGCTGCTAATACTGATGGAGGGGGGGAACTTTGAGTGCTCTATGCATTCTAAAATATATATATTTCTATTACAAAAATAACAATGAACTTTCTTCTTGGTCCTTTGTAATCTTGCATTTCTCTAGAGTGTGCAGAAGTCACAGTTAATAAAAATGGCAGATTTAGTGTCTGATCCAGAGATGCTTTTGTCAGGGAAGTCTCATTTTAATCTTGAATTCTCAACATTAACTTGAGCTTCCTATTTTTTAATGTTTTTGAGAGTGGGAGGTAAGAAAAGGAGATCATTTCAACAGAATAACTACTAGAAGCACCATGGAGGGAAAGGCAGAAAATCGTTCTAGAAATTCAGATTCCTATCTGCTGGCAGCTCAGGCTTGCTGAGCAAAAATGGGACGCTGTCTTCATTTTACATTTTTTTCTCTCCCCTCCCTGTTCCTCATTAATTGGCGTGATAACTTTGTGATGGTTTAAGAACTGTTGACAGATTAATTGATTCTACCTCAAGTCAACGGGGTGGAACGTGGGGCTATGGGAATCGGTTTTCTGGAATTCAAAGGATTTGACTACTTGCACATAGGTTGCTAAAATGAAAGTACAAGGAAACAACATTTTATTTTCTGAAACAAAATATACCTGTTTTCTTTACTGAAATAAAACATCAGAGGTGACTGCCAGGTAAAATAAAGTTCAAAGGTGAGACTTAGGCATAAGAAAGAAGTACCATAACCCACACAGCAAAATTCAAGCAGAGATTCAACAAGAGCTGACTATATGTAGCAAATAATTTAACCATGCATTAACCTCTAAGAATATGTTCTAATCTTCTACATGGATACATCTCTACATTACATATGAGAAAACACCTCTCCACTGTCAGTGGAAATGATGCAGCAGTTAGCCTGTGATGTCCCCCTCCTGCCCTTGTGCTCCTTTCCTCTCTCTACAGTTTAGCCATGTCCCATGACTGTCCTTTCCCAGTGATGGGCTCCCTCCTCTTCCTCTGCTGCTGCCACTCAGTTTCATAAGATCACAGAATGGTTTGGGCTGGAAGGAATCTTAAAAATCATCTAGTTCCAACCTCCCTGACATGGTCAGGAACACTTTCCACTAGACCAGATGTCTCAGAGCCTGATCCAAACCTGGCCTTGAACACTTCCAGGCCATCCATAGCTTTTCTAGGCAACCTGGCCCAGTGCCTCACCACCCTCACAGTAAAGAATTTCTGCCTAATATCTAATCTAAAGCCACCCTGTCTCACAGTACAGCCATTCCCCCTTGTCTTATCCCTACATGCTCATGTAAGAAGTCCTTCTCCAGGTCTCTTGCAGGCCCCCATTAGGTACTGGAAGGATGCTACAAGGTCAGCCCAGAACCTTTTTTCTCCAGGCTGAAAAACCCCCGCTCTCTCAGCCTGTCTTCATAGGAGAGGAGCTTCAGCCCTATTAACATCTTCATGGCCTCCTTTGGACTTGCTCAGCAGGTCCATGTGCTTCTTATGTTGGGGGGCCCAGGGCTGGATGCAGCACTGCAGGTGGGGTCTCACCAGAGCAGGGCAGAGGGGCAGAATACCCTCTCCCAGCCTGCTGGCCACGCTGATTTGGATACAGTCCAGGACACATTTGGCTTTCTGGACTGCAGGCACACACTGCTGGGTCATGCTGAGCAGTCAACAGCCCCTAGTCCTTCTCAGGGCTGCTCTCAATCTGTTCTCCCCCAGCCTGTATTTGTCCTTGGGATTGCCCTGACTCACATGCAAGACCTTGCACTTGGCCTTGTTGAACTCCATGAGGTTCACACAGTCCCACCTCTCCAGCCTGTCCAGGTCCTTCTGGATGCCATCCCTTCCCTCCAGCGTGCTGACTGCACCACACAGCTCAGTGTCATTATCAACCATGCTGAGGGTACATTCAATCCCACTGTCCATGTTTCTGAACAAGATGAAAATGCTTTTGGTTGCATGTGGGGCATTTCCAGTCTAATTACAGTCACTTATAAGAGATCTGGCGCAAGCAAGGGGTTTATATTTAAATAATTTCTGTATTAGTTTTGCACAAGATAAACATTTAAGTCTAAATTCTGTTTCCAGGATCTTGTGTCTGTCAGTTGTTGGTACTTTTTTGTAATGGTCCCCAACATTTCACACACTTGCAGACAAAAGGTTGTAGACAGCACTTGCCAGTGTTTGAGCCAGACTGCAACATGGTGTGGAGTTGCAGTACAAGCACTGTAAGCCAGTCACTTAACACTTCATTTCGTCATAAAGGCAGGAGAGAGATGCTGTCCTGTGCTCTTGCTATGAACCAGGAAGCTGAAGGAAAGGCAACAGGATGGAACAAAGAGAGCCAGGATGTTTGTGAACCCTTCTAAAGCACCTCTGAGAACATCCTTATGCACCTGCTTCCCTGCTTGTTTTACAAAACAACACAAGCAGACCCACTGGTAATTTTCTGTTGAAAGAACCTCCTTTGGTTCTGGTCCTTAAAGGTGTTGATGCTACGCTCAAGTGCCAGCCAAAATACCTGAAACTACCCTCTCCCAAACACCATCATAAGTGCCAGCATGCATGTTGAAGCTTATAGGGATTGTGTAAACTTCATTTTTCTGTTTGTTTGAATAAGGTTGAGCCAAACTAGCAATGTTTCCCTGTGATACTTACTTGCACCTGTGTCACCTCACTGATCTTTGTGTCTTGTGTGGACTCTTGCAAGCCTGGAGAGGTGCTGTGTTGAAATGCACTCTCCATTTTGCACATTCCCAGGTGTAGCATACATAAACGCTATCTAGTTCACCTTCCTTTTGCTTGTGAGTAGCAGACAGATACTTAACTTTAGGCAGATAGAACACCAAAGGCAGTAATCCAGGCATGGATAACCACTGTACACCACTCTCGTTATTTCTCAGGCAGAGGGATTTTAACAGGCCTGGACTAACTTTTCACTGTATGTGTTGAGAGGAACCATTCCAACACAAAATGCCTCAGTTCTCTCCTTTTTGTCTGAGTGTGACTTCTACTGATAAGGGTGGGAATGACATGAACTTTCTTAAATGCACCCCTAGAGCTGCATTGTGCATCCTATTAAATGATGTCTCTCAAGAAACATGACCTACTTTGGTGAAAGCCGTTTCAGTTGTATTAGATAGCTTTTCCCCAAAAAGACAATAAAAAGACCCCAAGAAATCCCAGAAAATCCCCAGGAAGGAAGAAGTCTCCAGTCATATTCAACTCTGTTACACTGCTGTTTTCCACTCATGGAACTCAGAGAAAAGCTTGTCTGTCTTTAAGGTGATAGTCTGTACCCCCAAATAAGAGATCAGCTACTTCAGGCTGAATAACCCCAAAACAGCCAAGTTCCTGCATGCCTTGTTTTTAGCATTTAGCACATTTGAAAAGCCCAGAGATAACCTGGTTCCAGAAGAGGAGCAAGGGCTTGGTAAATTGCTCAGACTCTCATGGGAAGGCTTTAGCAGGACTGAGTGGATGCATATGGTCATGGAGCAGGACAGTGTGCCAGGCTCTGTCTGCTCCCCATGAGGAGATGTGACCATGAAGTGATGCCCACAGGTATTTGCATCTGTCAGGCATGTGACACATGGCTGCATTTCATGGGTACACAATTGAAAAACATTGTCACGGCGCCTCTTGTCTCTGGGAGGCATCCATTCAGCGCTTGGGCTTTTAACCTTTGCCGATGTGAGGCTGCTGTTTTGGTACAAAAGGCATCCTCAGCATGGGGACAGATGGTGCTTTACCTCAGTAGGGCCCTTGTAACCCATTTGAAGCCAGAGCCACAGGAAACTGAGACTTGAAAGCACCTTCTCCTCCACTCCCTCTGTGATTTTGCCATAACAACTGGAGTTTGTTAGATGAAGATGACTGTCAGAGTAGAGGGTACAGGCTGGTGAAGGGCTCCTCTTAGGTGCTCAATGCAGGACCAGAAACCACACTTGAAAGGGATGATTAATGGAAGGTGCTTACTCAGGGACCATCTTGCTTCAGGATGCTGCTTTGCCTGAGGAACATGCTTTTAAAGGCAATGCTGCAGCTGTATAAATCTACAATGAGGCTTTCAATTTCAGCTTTTTTTTTTTGTTTGTTACAGAAGCTCCCATTGCCTTTACATTTATGTATTTTGAAGAGAAAAACTGTCTACAGCTGTAGACTTTTTTCATCTGATTTTTTATCTGTAAAAGGTAATACATACAAACATACAGCTAATCCCACCTCAGACACTTGTACACGAGAGGAATCAAGGTGGAAAAAGACTGCAATAACCTTTAGAGTGGTTTTATTTGTTGTGCTGCTCAGATGATGCAGCAAGGTAATCACCACCATAGCTTTCCACAACTTAACAACTGGGCTTAAACAACATAATAAAATCATGTTTATTATAAATTAATCCACACCCTAAAAGGAGCATCTTAACACAATTGGCTGCATTTGCTTTACTGGTGTACAAAGTTCTGCTTTAAAGGCTATGTTTAATTGGATAGCATAATGATTTAAGCATACAACTACAATGACAAGTATTATACCAGGAATGTAAAAGCATGCAACCCCCACAGCTTGTCTGTTTTAATAGCATGTAGTATTTTAATAACTTGTGCTTGAGTTGTGGTTGGCTAACTCATCTAAAATCACTATAAAATAGAGCAATTTACAGCTTTAATACTTCCCTTGATTTTCACATCTGGGGCGAATATTTTTAGCTTTTTTAGTCATTTCGTTTGGCCTTATTCCCCTCTTATACTTTTTTTCCCCTTTAAACTTATAAGGCTGTAAGCCTTGATTTTTATTCTACATATCAAATGCCTCAATATGATTTGGCATACAGCTGAGAAATCCCAGTTCTGTAAACAGGCATGGTGTTATACATTCCTAAACTCTAAAATTTTGTGTCACTCTTTCTGGGTAATAACTCACAAACCACCTTCTTTTTTTTTCTTTTTTAAAGGTTAATATGTGGGCTAATTATTGAATTGGTGTTGTTCACCTGAATCTCTTCTTATCAGTAATTCAAAACAGTTGGTAGAAGAATTGCCATAAGAGTTTAACAAAAGCCAAGGGAGATACACAGCAAGTACACTAGAGCTAAAAAATAGGGTAAGCTTGCTGCAGGTAAATTAATGTAGTCTTTTTTGTGAATTCCATCTTTGTCTGGCTTGAATTTTTAAAATGCTGAACAATCCACTACTGAAACAGGATGCTATTTACTAAATACCTGCGGGGCTCAGTTTCACATCTCAGACTGAATTCGTTTTTCATAAAAATATAAAAAATAGGAAAATATACTACATCAGAAAGAACTATTTTTAAACCTCAGATAATTGTGTGCTGTGCTTTGAAAATACAATTTGTTTACCGGTTTAGTGATGGCTTCAGTGCACAGAACCTTATAATTCTAACTAGCCAACTGCTCACATTACCTTACATGGTACCTTGCTTTTAACTGTGATTTCACATTTATTGAAAGACTATGGCAGTATGCTGCTTCTCAAAACATAGCAAAAATATACATAACACATAGGTGAAAAGAAAAAATGTTCAAAAAGTTAAAGATACTTGGTAACTTAATAATAATGTTACCAAAAGAAATTTTTTGACCCTGATCAATGCCCCGTTGTCTACTTAGCTCCCTTGCTTGGAACACACATTTTGGATGAGGGTTCTATTCCCCAGTACTAGGCAGCTTTCAAAATATCTTTAGTTTTAAACTAGCACTGCTCTGTTTTTTCTTCTTTCCAGATTAATTAAGAATTAGTTGGTTTAGGGATGAATTTGGGAATGTATTTCCTTACGTTTTCTTTGGTTAGCTCTCTCAGTTTGGAGATTTTGTTTTGTAACCTCTCTGTTGGCTGCTTGTTTAATTTCCGAAGTAGTGCTGTGATGGGGAGTTATGATTAGAGAGAGAAAAATCACCAGAAGTCCCTTGTGAGACAGAGAAAGCCCTGATGGAGATGGAGTGCAGAGAGACAGCCAGGAAAGGTTCATTCAACACTGACCTATACTAAGCAGCTTGGATGTTGCATTCTTAGACAGGATGAGTTGTGTTAATGGGTAAAGAGAATTTTGCACCAATAACCAATGACCAGCTTGCCAGGCCCCTTTAACCAAAAACCAGTTTGACTGCAAATGGTTTTCAGGACCACACAAGTTAACTCTGGCAGCCATGTGATGCTGAGCAGGCTTGGTGGGGGCCACCTGAGCCTTCCTGCCTCCAGGCTGAGTGTTACAGGGCATCAGTTCCTGGTGTGGCTGTGCTGGGCTTCCTTCTTACATAGAAAGGCTGGGTAGTCGCTACTCTTGATATAGGGGATCAAAAAGCAACATAAATTTAGTATGTTTCTTTTCTTAGGTTTCAGGTTTTTCATTTCTCATTTCAGAGAAACTTAGCTGATCTTTCCATTCATCAAAAGGATCATGGCAGGTGAATTATTCAGCAAATTGTCTTGCTTTCACATTTATTTCTTTCTTTCCCTGCCATTTCCTTCAGTTGACTATAATCTACAGCCATCTTCCTTCACTTATTTTTTTCCATTACCTGATTAGTCTTTTCTTTCTTACATTTCTCTCAAAGCTTGTGGCATCTGGCAGGAGTTGTAGCTATAAGTGGATTGCACTTACTGTCAGAAGAGACTGTTGACTTCCAGAGGAGCTGTGCCTCCATGTTACTTTCTCCCAGGTGTGTTTTGGGCTCAGTTCTTTGTGCCATTTTAGAGATTGTGTGGGGTTTCTTTGAAATTAGATGCAAAGTATAATTCACTCAGCACACAGCTCTAGAAAGGTGCTTTTGAGAAAAAGCTGTCTTGATGTTCTGCTTCCTTACATCTCCTCAAATCCTAAAGCACTTGGCTTAGCGCTCACATGGTCAGCACAATAATCTGTTCTCCCATCTGCAGGTATTTGCCATTTAGGCACAGTTTAGTCAATATTCAGCACTCTCAAACCTTAGGGCCTGGCCTTCGTGCTCAGCAAAGCTGTTCCCCAGAGGGAGCCCATACCGATAGCTCTCCACACTCTCGGCTGGTTTGGATTTTATGGGGATGGAGTCGTGCTGGTAGAGCAACGCTGACTTTATCATCCCAAAGTCTTCCTGAATCTTCATCCCTGAGTAGATGGCACCCGAGACATTTTCTGCCACGTGGGTGTAGCTCTGGAGGTTTTTCACGTCGCAGAGGCTGTCGCTGTATTTCAGCGCAGGTGGCTTGTAGGCCTGGTAGGACACCTTGGTGGTGGTGGTGATGACTGTCTGCAGCGGCGGGGCCACGGGAGCGGGGCTGGGGCTGTACCTGCAGGGATAGTCCCCACTGTAGTAAGGGTGGGGAGCACTTGTTGGCATCTGCCCGTAGTCACTCCGGTCTCCGCTGCCAGGTTTCCCCCACGCTGGTTTCAGTCCATAATGCCTGCCAGGGTTGTCAAAGCTCTTATCGTGCGTGGTCACAGCGTTGTAGTGAGACCCATTCAGACTGAGGGGGTCTGCATCAATTGCAGGGCTGGTCAGATCTTTGTAAAATGTTGGGTAAGGGCTCGAGCTTATAAAGGTAGGAACTCCAAACTCGTAACTGCATGGCATGGGCATGTAGATCCTTGGATTTGGGCATTTAGGGTATGGTGACAGCTGGTCCTCTTGGAAGCTGGCTGAGTCGTAAGGTGCCTTGTAGAGGTCTGCGTTCTGCAGTGAAGGGTAAGACTGGGCTGGAATCGAAAAACTAGTGTCTGTGAAGATACCAACTCTGTCTGGGCCATCCATGCAGTGAAAATTCTGGAGGTTATTGGTGTAACCACTGCTGTCATGGTACCTTCCTGCCTGACAAGGAGAAGTAGATCTTTAAGATACAGGAATCAATACTGCCCACGCACATATGTCTCAATGCTTGTGCTATTGCTAGTTTCAGCCCCAAACCAACAGATGTAGCATGGTGTAAAGCTTTGTTTTGTCCTGGGATCCCCAGTGCATGCTTATCACACCTTTTTAATTGACAAAGAAAAGTCTTCTTCATCTGTGTCACCTTTTTGTTTCACCAATGAGTTTGACTTACCTCTGAGTTTAGAGATCTCTTTTTTTGGGAATGGTGATAAGAGGACATTTGTTTCTTAATTGCACTTCTTCTTGCCTCTGCCTCCAGTTTACTCTCTGGCCGAGGGTGGTCATGGACTCCTTTAGCCTAAATTAGGATTAAATGAGAATTAGATGTGAACCTGGAAGGGGGTAAGATAAGAGAAAATGCTCTAGGTAGTAGGTAGTCAGAGCATGGTCTGTAGTTTGGCACAAGAAAAAAGGAAGGAGAAACTAAACAAGGACAAATTCATTGTGAAAATAAATAAATAGAATAAATAATTATTTGGATGTAGATAGAAGGAAAAAGTGAGGGAGAAGTCAGTGAGAACTGCAGAGCTGGCGAAAGAGCAAAAGTGCTGCCTAAGTTTGTGACATTCAGGAGTAGATAATTAGAACCAAGGGGGGAAAAATAAATTTCGTTTGGTTGGTTTTCTGCAATCCAGCATCTCAGTTCTGCTTTATAACCACATGTATAAATAATATAAATAGGCTTTAAAGAGGTTTCATGTCACAGGATGACAAATATTCTCTCAAAGCAATACACCACCTTGAAAAGGACTGAAAATTATATCCTGGAAAACCACCTGAAGATGCTCTGCTATTGAAACATCTGTGGGTATGCAGATCTAGGCAACCAAAGTTACACTGATACACAATGAAGTCATGGACACTACATTTCCTTACTCATTTGTCTGAAAAAATCTACATACAGTCCCTAATACAAAGTAGGAAGCTAAAAATTGCTTTTCAAACACTGTCCTTTCTCAAGCAGAAATTAACTTCTAAGCAAGGATTAATCAACTGTTTTAATAGTAAAATCTTCCAGTTTTGCATGTCTGTAAAGAGAACATTTGAATAAGAATAATATAGGAAACAATCTGGCAATATGGCCAGTTTTCTTCCATTTACTGACTGGAGAACAGAATTCATTGCTGTGTGAGTCAGGGGAAAAAATTATCTAGGAGAAAATGTAATCTCATAGAACAGAAACTTTTTGTTTACTTTTTGTTCCAATGTTGCTAAAAAAAAAGAAAAATAAAGATGAAATTTCAGATTTCAGCTAAGATTCTTCTTTTTTTCTGTCAAGATTTTAAATCCTTCAAAATTGAAAAGCTAGTTTCACAGGAAGTAGATTTTTCATGTTTCAACTCATGCAAATTAAGGTTTTTCCTATTTATTTTAGTAGGAAATAAATTTAGAAATAAACATTGGAGAGATCCAGTTGTCATACACACCAGGGTGCAAGACAACTTTTTTGTTCATATTTGTGTCCTGTAAACAGGATAATTTTAGCCATTGATGATATTGTAGTTAAAAGTGAATACTGCCAAGCCATAAGTACTACTTTTAAAGAGACAGTCAAGTGTTGTTGTTTTGTTTGTTCGTATCATGTTCATAGTCAAGAGAAATTCAGTCACAGACTACACCTCCATCATGCTCCTCATGGTCTGTGTTACATAAAAAGGGGGGAGAAGGAGGAATAAATCTCTCTCTTTACAGGTATTATTTTATATACAGGTGTAATTTATATAGTGTGCACAAATACATACAGCTGCTTTCTACCTGGAAAAATATTGCTTTGCCATCAAGCCTCCAGAAGTTCGTGACCGGATAGCCACTGTGTCCTCGGCAAGGAATCAGCTCGAGGGCAGAGTTACAGTTGGGGCAGGCTTTCTCTGTGAACAGACAGAAACTGCTGAAGAGATTGGTTAAGGACAAGGATGCTGCCTGAGAGTAAATAGAGCTCAAGAGCAACACGATCAGACTTGTCCAAAATTCAGATTAAAATGTAGTGTTCAAGGAAACGCAACATAGACTACCAAGCACAGCTAAACGATACGAGCTAGGACTGCCCGCTAGTTATAAATGCTAGTAATTTAAAGGATTTAAATCCATATCCCCTTAAGTATTTGCAAACAGACATCGATGAAATTTGGAATTAATCACTCGTTGCAATTATGCCTTAGTCTACACTCGAGTAAGAGCGACTTGAGTTTGGAAACCAAGCCCAGGTGAAAGAAACGGGGTCCCTCGTGCCCCGCAGCCGTCTGCGAGCGCCCCTCACTTTGTTGCTTCTGCCGAGCCTTGTCGCATATGGCGGGGCGGAGCTGCAGCCTGGCCCCGCCGGGCAGAGCGCAGCTCCGGGCACACACCACCACGCCCAGGCACGACTTCTTGAGGATCTGGCAGTTGTGGTTGTTGGTGTTGCGCATGGCCCAGCCGCTGAGGTGCCGCTGCGCGTTCTTCTCCTCGCTCGAGTAGATGAGCCGCACGTAGCCATCGGGCCACTCCTGGAAGGCATCGAAGTGCTTGGGCTCCTGCAGCGGGGCAGGTGGGGTGGCAGGGCAAGGCAGCAAGGAGAAGAGCAAGAAAACGTTATTAGCATAGTACAACCTGATCTTTTGCCTTGTTGTAAAACGCATGACGGGGAAAAGTGCTTTTTCTATTATCAGCCAAGCAGCAGAAAAAGAAACGCTTAAAGAATAGCTTGTTCAAAAGTGCTCTCTAAAAGGGCTAGAGCAGTCTGAGATTCCATATCTGAAAAGAAAGCCAGGATCCCTTCCTCTTTTGCATCCTGATTCATTGCAGCACTGTCTGCTGATGATATACCTCTTACAATGAAGTTACCAGCTATAAGACATCAGCCTTACTCCCAGAATTTACTGGCTAGTCTGCTATCAATGTGGCCAGACAGGACACAAGCCATCCTGATTATGACTGCTATTATGTTCTCCTTGTTGTGGGACCATGCACCTGCAGGCAGGAAACTAGAAGTTTTAGCAACAGAATAGCTTCTTAAAGTGTGTCTAATACGATTTGAATAAGGCTTTTCCCAGAAAATAGAGATAAAAAGATTTGTCATTACAAATGTACTTCCAATATATGTATAGTGGCGCAAACAAGGAACATTTCAATAAAGAACTTTCATTTGGGATTTCATTGCTTTCTGGAGTTCCTTACTCAAATGTAGTTACCAGAACTATGAAAGAAGATTTTAAACTGCAAGTATTTATAATGCAATACGTATTTAGCATATATATGTACCACATGTGAGAGCAATCCCAGCAAACAGAAGGAAACTACCAGCATTTACAGCATTAAGACATTCATTAAGACATAAAAGCATGGGCTCTGTAAACTCAAACTCTAAGATGAAAAAAGTTGCAAAGTAAAAAACGCATTTGAAACTCATAACTAGAGAAGAATGGAGTGCTCATTGGCGTTAAAGTGTTGCATCAATAAACCAAATAAATCATTAGATAACTTGGATCATAGTAGTAAACGACCAATTCAAGCTCCTATTCAAGATTTCTTGAACAAGGAAGAGGGGAAGGAGGGAGAAGGAAAATGTCCAAATGGAGACACAGGTTGTTTTAGGAGCTCATATCCAGCTAGGCAAAGCTGTGTATCAAATCCATACTTTTATTACAAGTCACTTTATAAAGACTACAAAACCAATAAAATAAAAAAAATTAAAAAAAAAAAAGGAAAAGCGAAGAGGCGCAGGAGAAATAAAGCAGACGTAAACCAAAGCTTTGATTAGAGCGAAGTTCGTTCCGCTGTTCCCCAGCTCCGCGTTAGACCTGGACGGAGACTTTGGCCAGTACCTCCCCGGCCCCCCGTTACCTGCGGCAGCTTGGGGTCGTTGATGTCCCAGGTGAGCTTCATGGCACAGAGTGGCCGTGGGCGGCGGCTCCCGCTTTTTTATGCCGTCGGGGCGCCGCCGAGGTGTGGGGGGAGCTCTCAGCCGGTCCCGTAGGCGGAACAGAAGCTGCATCATCGAACCCCACCGCGGCCCCTGGCTGGGCAGGAGCTGCGCTCCTCCTCTACGCCACAGGCGGGTTTCGCTATCCTCACCTGAAGGTGTGTGACGGGGACAGACACGAATCCGCCCCAAGCGCTGGGGGCCGTCACCTCGGCAAATTTGAGCAGGGTTTGGAAGTTTAACCCGGCTGCCGCAGGGCTCTGCCTCTCGCTCTCGCGAGTGGCCGGAGTGATGAGGAGCTGGAAGACTCGTCTCTTCCCCACCGGGCTGCTCCTAATCTTGGATTTTGAGCGTGGCTCGGAGCTGCCCGCAGCTCCTAAAGCCTTCGGGGAGAGAAAGACGCTGAATAACCTGCTCTTTCCATATAAACGAAATCGGCGTTATTTGGCAGGTTTCCCCTTCGCGCTGTGCTCTATAGCACCTGGTTTAAAATACAAAGCTGGTGTTGGTGCTATTGTATTGATAGGCACATCTTAACTAATCGAACAGTTACAAGGTTTTTTTGTTACCTTTTCCTTTTCGAAAGAAATAGCTGATGAGGTCTGAAGTTTGGAGGGGTTTTTTGGTTGGTTTGGGTTTCGTGAGTTGGTTGTTTTCTTGGGGAGGGAGAATTATGGGAAGGAAGGAGGGAGATGATTTTTGATGTGAAAAACAGAAAGAGAAAAATTATCCACAACAGCCTAGAGACCGATCCGTTAAACTCCGAGCGCTACTATCACCCTTTAAACGATCCCACCTGTTCGCAATGATTTTTCTCATTCGCTTCCGTCCTCTCTGGTCCAAAATTTACTGAATTTTACCCTCAGCTGAGCACAATAAAGCCCCCAGGCAGCAGCTAGCTGTGGCACTCCTCAGCCGAGAGCGGCTCTCAGGAAGGCTCCGGGCCCCTCTTTTGCACCCCTGGGTTTGGCCGGGGATCTGTCAGTGCTACAGCGTCGGTGCCCGGCTGCGGGGAGCCCGTCCCGGGCGCCGCACAGCTGCGGCTTCCTAGGACGGATGCAACCGGGCTGATTTTTCTCCTTTTTTTTCCCTCCCTCTGCTGAGGTCTAGAGCGAGGGTTTGCTGAGGAAAGGAGAGCGCTCGGAGCTGTGAGAAAGGCTGGCGAGGGTCTCCCTCCAGCCTAAACGCGGGTGTGTCCAGCAGCGGGTCACGGTGTGAAGCAGCCCCTGCGTCTTCTCCCCCTGTGCCATGGCCCAGGTGAGCGGCGCTCCCCGCCGCGGGGACCCGGCAGCGGCCGCGGAGCGGGAACACTCCGTGCTCCCTTCGGGAACATCCCACTCCTGCCAGAAACCTCGGGCTGGGAGGCGTGGGGGGGAGCTGCAGCTTAGGTGATAAGGATAGGAATAGGTGCTAACGAAGGAAAATCAGCGATTTGAGAGAGTGGGGATTTTTTTGGGAGTAAGTGCTGTTTAGCTTTGGGGCAGAAAAAGTGTTTGGGCTTGTTTTGGTTGGTTGGGTTTTCCTTTTTGGGGGGGCAGAAAGAAGTTTTTTTTCCTGTATTTTTGTTTTCCTTTTATTTTTAAAGGAAGTAAAAAGTGAAGAAAGAAATAGAGATGGCAATATGACAGACAGAGCAGAAAACTATGTAAGGATCTTTTAATTGCATGCTTTTCTTTATCTAACAAATTGTTATTTGCATATATATATATATTTATTTAAAGGTGCATTCCTTAAATGGATGTGGCATGACCCAGAACTTTTAGTAATTTTATTTGATGTGCAGCAGTCCTCTGAATATTTTCTTTAGTAAGTGGGAAGAAATTATTGTAATAGTTGTGGGACTTACAAACTGGGTATACTAAGTTGCTTATTTCCTTACTCGGTGTCTTCTAAGATTACTCACTTTTAAGGGTTCTGCCTCTTTTGGACGTTAAGACTGATGTTTCACTTCAGATGTAGTAGTAAAATGAAAATAGAGAAGCAAATGATAAAAAACAAATAAACAGTGAGTGACAACTTTTAAAATAGCATTAGAAGTATTTTATCATAATTCGTGCTGCTACAATTTCAATGCCACTTAGTTTCTTCACTAATTGTTTCCTTCCCCTCCCTCTACAGCTCGAATCACTGCTCATTGATGCCTTTAAAGGGAAGGGATTTCAAAAAATACAAGAACTGCTTCAAGAGAAGGAAGTAGAGCCTCCCCAGAAATACAATGAATCTCTCTTTAACCAGCTGGACAAAGCGCTGAGAAAGGCGAGCACCATAAATAATCTCAACTATCCTAACACCCAACTCGGAGAGTAGCAGGCTAATGATGTGCAGTACTCTGTGTTTCTGTAGGAGCTAGACAAGAATGAATTCAAGAATGTTTCACTGCTGCTGAAATGTATTCAGCTCTACCTTAAAAGTGATCTTCAAGAAGGAAAGAGCTTGTTTATTGAGCAAGGACTGGTAGCAAAGATGAGTATAATACTGCATACAAGTTACTAATGTCACTTAAGGTTGTTTGCATCACAAAAAGAACTCCAAGGAAGTGAAAACTAGAGGATAGCTTGTTGGCCACACAGAAACAAAATATATTTTTAATATATTGTGTGAACTGAGTGGGGAAAAAATGCTTACTCTCTTTTATTGCTTTTGGTGTAGCAGCCAATTTTATGGCTCCACTTATTGGGTGATTTAAAGGGTTGGGTCATTTGAGGTTTTTTTAAGCTAATAATGGAAGGAGAGGATGAATTTCTATGAGTCCCATTAGTGAAACTATATAGACTTTCTAGATGTATTTTAAATGCTCCAACAAAATACAGTTTTAGTATTAGAATTAATGAGTAATTTGTGCTTTTGTATTTTTAAAAACTGAGATATTCTTTATGAAGGTCCCTCTCTAGATATGTAGCAAACCAGATGCATTTCATCTGCAATTGTGTTTTATCTTCTGGCACTATATTGACTTCAGCTGGTAATAGTTGTAGTAGCAGAAATGCAATTGTGCTGAAGATGAGTAACACCAGGATCTAACACAGCTACCAGGGAACAGCTAACACATACTCTCTGTACTGAGGAGTCCTTGCTCTAAAATGTTCTATTCCTGTCTTGTAATTATGCTTTTCAGGGATACAGTTGCTGAAAATTCCTGTAAGGAGATAAATTAATAGTTTTTCCAGTATGAGCTCTGTACTTCCAGTGGAGCATAGATTTCTAGTTCACTATTTGTGTGTGATGTTATGCAATGTTTAAAACCATGAAGTACTAAAATATTTACCTTGAAAAAGCTTTGAAAAGTTTACAGCATTTTGCTGGGAGTTGATGTCCTCTAGAAATGTCTATAGGAGTTTTGGTGCCACTAGCAGCATGTATTGTGACTGAGCATCACGAGTAGGTGCCTTGGACAAGAAAGGAGGATAAAAGGAGAGCTAGAGAGGGAAGGGGGAGATGGCACTTTTCATGTCCTCCTAGCAAAACTTGTACTCCTTAAAGCCATGTAGCTTTTGACACAGTATGTGATTCTGCAGTTTAAAGAGTCAAAATCTCTAACGTTTCCTGCAGACATATGTAGTTCAAGGATTATTAACTCTTCTTCACAGTTTTTAACTAATTCTTTTTATTTTTACTTGGTATCTTGGTTTGAAAGAGCAAGAGCATTTGTGACTGTCATCGACCCAAATGAGGATAAATTTTTGATGTTACTGCTTGAAGACTTCTTTGATTCTGCGTTGGTATGTTCACACATTTAAGGGGAAAGGTTGCCTTTATTGGATAAGATAGCTATTGTTCACAAACAATTTCCTGTTAGAAAATAAATAATTGCATGGTGCCTTAGGGCTGAGCCTGGAACGAAGCCTGGTTGGTGTGGTTGGGCAGTGTCCAGGAGTGTGCTTCAGGCTGGGGTCTGGATGAGACTTGACACACTTGGGAGAAGCATTTTCTCATTTTCAAACTTGAAGTATTTGTTTTTGTAGAAAAATTTGCAAGAAATTCTGATGCATTTTGTAAATAAAAGCTTGTGAGCCAAAGCTCTCCTTAAAACCCGCAAATTATTGACACTGAGCTGTGCTTTATGTGCAAACATGTTTGCTAAGGTGGTCCTGGCAGTTTGTTCCTACTCTGTTTGAAACAGATTATTTAATGCTAAAGAATGATCTAACTTGCTTACAACTCTCATTTAGGTTTCAACTTTAAATATTCATGGTTTTAAGGGTGCTAGAGGCCTAGTGATGTAACATTTGTAATACGAAGGATGCTTTTTAGCTTTATTCTCCAAGCTGTTGCTTCCAGCCTTGTCTGTAGCTTACTGGAAATGTCAATGTGTGCGTCAGAATTCCTATCTATATATGGCTCTTTTCAAGAGTTCTGCTAAAAGAAATTTGAGCAAAATCAAACTTCCTTCTTTCTCTATTAACCACTTAAAAATATACCAATTTGTTTTCCAAAAAAATTTAATTTGTCTTCCTGCTACATTTCTTCCACATGCTTTCACTGTGGAGAAAGAAGTGTTTTGTGTTGCAGAACTGTTTTCAATTTTTTCAAGCTTTTATTTTTAGTTTTCCTCAAGGGACTTTAACACCCTTAGATTGTGATATCTAGCACTGTAGTATATAAACATAAAATATGCTTTTACATAGGCCCACATGTGTAATAAAAATAAGAGAACGATGTCATGATGGGGGTTTTCCAGGGAACCTGTGGGCACTGTGCTCTCAAGTGCTGCTGAAATCCCTGGGGGAAGTGGGTGCTTGGCTACTTTTACCCCCCCTGCATATTGCCAACCTGTATGGTCAGGGTGACCATATGTGACATACCTGGATCAGGTGGCTTTTTCTGATGTGGGTGCACTACTGCTTTGTTATTTAGCATCTGAAAGCTGGGGACTGAGGAAGGTGTGCATAAGAAGCTTGGCACTTTGTGTACTGCTGTTCTTGAGTGGTGGCGTGTTAATGAAGGCTTCTTTTACTCTTTCCATCAGGTGATTTGCAAATGCAGTAACGAAGGTCAGTAATTTTTTTCCTTCCATTCCTCAATAGCCTGAATCTTAATCTTGGGAGCATATTTCTTAATTCTGCTTCAACTGTCTCCTTTCTCTTTTCTCTTCAGCTTCCTACTTCTTCCTCTCTGCAATATTTTTTTTGTTGTTGTTTGTTTTAATTCTCCAGCTGATTTCTCTTCAGTTAATTTTCATTAACATTTATATTGGAGCACAAAACTTTTTTCTGTTTCTCTTTGTTTTCTTGCTTTGTACATGCTGGAAAAAATCTCTGGTGTCTTTTTTAAATGGTCAGCATCAAGCATTTAACTTGATCAGAGTAAGTGGCTTCTGAAAGGAGTTCAGTCTAGACAGTCTGTTCTTGCATGTCTGTTCTGGCACCTGATGTCATTCCCTTGCTGAAGGCAACCATCTCCACAGAATAATACGGTAACTCCTTCAGCCTTCTCAACTCGACAGAGGGATATCTGTCTGTTTCTCATTTATTTCAGCGGCAAAATTGTTCTGTGGCTGCAGCTGGTTTTGCATTAGGGCAGAGGGGAGAAAATGCTTTCAGGTAGTATCTGTGTGACCATCCAGGCTCACAATCCATGTAAAAACGAAGCATTGCACTGTGGGTCTGGTAACGTGTGCTTCTTTGTCCTTGTACCCTGTTCTAGCAGGAGCAGAGTGGCACAAGCATCTTTTGGTTAATACCTTATTGGTTTGCTTTGTTGCCTTTGACAAAGCCTATATATTCACGTTTTCTCTTGTGGCTAGAAATTAGCTTCCCCTTTCTGTGCCTCTTTAAATAATTACCCAGGTCAGAAGTTAATGTATCTGGAGCATTTTTTTTAGATGGAAGTTACCAGTCCCCCTTTCTGTCTAGGATTAGATGTCTGGAAGCTTTGTCTTAAAATGAACTTACAGCTGGCATGTTTTTATTCCTTCAACACAACAAACTGTAGTTGCTTCAACTATTTTTATATGAACAGCAGCCCATTTCTAGCTGTACCTTTCAAATTGTTTTTCTAGGGAAGAAAGAGCTAGTGAATTTATTTTTGCCTGAACTAGGGCGCCTAGTGACAGAAGCAAATCTTGGCTGTGCTCTGCATCTGGAGGTAAGATTCTTACTGTGAGGAGAAAATTGGTTATATTTGTGTGAAAGTTTGTGTAACTAGATAAAAGTTATGAAATAATGTTATTGATTAATTTCCCTTCATTTTCTACCCCTTCTCTTGTGGGGGGGGAAAGGCCTTGAGGACCCTCAACTCTATACTTGACAGTCTGCCACGGGAGGAGAGAAAGAAGTTCCCTCTCTCTGAGGAGATGTGCTCACTCACGTAAGTGATTTTCCCGCCAGTTTCTGTACCTAAATACTCTCTTCTCTGCATTACGAGTTAGTTTTTTGCATTTTAACTTGTGGCATTATGTTGTTTCAGGAAAGACCTTGCAAAAACTATACTGGAGGTTGGTGGTAAGAAGTTCTCCAGCTTTACCTCATCTGCTTATTTATTATAGAGGAACTGTAATTTAAATTGCATTTCCTTGTCACGAGTTGATTTTTAGGGAGGAAAGTCAGATGTGCTTTAAAAAAATATAAACTTAAAAAGTTAAGTGCAGCAATGCATTAGCTCTTTCTGGTTGGTATTAGTAATGCATATTGACTAATTGGACAAGCTAAACTGATTTATGTAGAAAAGTAATTAGATCACCTTTATGCATGTGTTTTACAGCATATACTGGCTGTTGGTCTTAAGAAAATGAAATTTGAATTGCTTTGCCATGATGTGGACAAAATTTAGTTAACAAGGTTAATGGCCTCTTGAATGAAATATTTTTTTGTTTTCTCCTAATAATAACACTTTGTAGAGTATTGCCATGGTATATGGAATGTGGCCTAATCCTAGTGGGCTAGTGATGAGTCTCTGCTCTCATCCCCTTCCCAAACCCCAAGCACGTCTCCCAGTGCACTTGTGTGTGTTGTGCTTCGCAGTGCTCCATACCTCGATCCCACTGAGCTGGGGGGGCTGAGGGTGCCTGAGCCAACACTTGTTCTCCAAGGGGAAACTGAGGCTAGAGGATGGGTATGACTCCGGAGTATAAAATTGCAGGAGCAGCAATGCTATAACCCCGTTATGTCAGAGGGATGTTATTTATCCTGTGCTTGTGTTTACCTGGCAGATTATGACCTTCAGGTTGCCCTTTCAGAAGCACTTTGTAGGTTAATGATAAAAAAATGGAGGGATGACCTTGTTCACCACTGGTTTGAAGATAACTATCTTGCTGAAGCTTTCAAAGAGATCAAGGATCGAGAATTTGAGACGGTGAGGGTCGTTATTTTGAAAACAACATACTTGGCAAGTCTGTATAGGGGCTAGTTTTGGTTAAGTTAAGCCAGAGTGTCCTTGCAAGAAGTTCCTACAAAACTGATTTTATAAATACATGAAATTATTTGTGGATGGCATGTTTTACTTTTTTCCCCCCCTATTAATATGGTAAATATTAAATGACACATTGTTAAAATAGCTCTTACTTCTAAGTTGTTTTACATATAAAAAGGTAAAATAAAAAAAATAGAAACAATGCATAAGTTAGCTGAATTGCAGGGTTTATATTTGAATTCTTACAGGTCTTAAATTGAGTCCAACCTTTTGTAGTAAATTGAGTGTTTCTTCGTGGTAGTCTTTGGTGTTCCACTGACTTGTTTAAAGATTTTAATTGCGCAGTAGAGGTTACAAAGCAAATACTTATTCTACACAATAGAATAGCTATTTGCAAAGGAAAAATAGCCTGATTTTTTTAAAATAATGTGTAATTTGTCTTGAAGGACTGCAGAAAATTTCTTAACCTACTAAATGAAAGGCTTGGAGATAAAAGAAGGTAAGCTGGGAACCAACAGAATAAATTGGGGACATCATTACTGCAGAGAGGAATAAATAGAATTGTAAAATGGGTTGGCTTATATTAAAAGAATATTTATGTCACATGTGAAGAATGAAGTTGTTTTTAAGAAGGAAAATTTTATGCATTTTTATAGTGATTCTTTTGAAAGTAAAATCAATAAAGATAATGCATCACTACTAAAATACTGTAGTCTCTAGCTTATCCAAGTTTAATTTACTTTTAGAAAATTTTAAATTATTCTTTGAACAATAAGATTGGTTACTAATCTTATTAAAAATAAAATAATTGAAGTCATACTCTAATGTTGAATGTATCATGTGAAGTCTACTTCTCTTCCAGA
The DNA here is from genome assembly GCA_013397075.1 of Rhabdornis inornatus. NCBI lineage: Eukaryota > Metazoa > Chordata > Aves > Passeriformes > Rhabdornithidae > Rhabdornis > Rhabdornis inornatus. Next base: position 441,811 of record VWZS01009191.1, read on the forward strand.
GTCTTCTCATTTCCTTGCATATATGCTTTTGCTGACATGAATGAGGTAATAGCCCTTAAAGCTCTCACACCTTCCCTACAGTGTTATGGCTGCTGAAATGTTACTTTCTGTGGTAAATGTTTGGGCTTTTTCCCCCCCCTGTCTCTTTTTCATTGAAGAGCTCAATTTCTTGGAGAAGAGAGTATAATCTTTTGTTCTAGCTGGAAAGTTCACTTGTTTGTCACTTAGCTCCCAACTTACTGCTGCTGACTCTGCTATTGTATTGGTCATGGTGATGACAGAAGAGAGTTTGAAAAAGACACAGGAGGACAGGACACCAGTGAGTCCTCTGGCAGAGCTGTTTCCAGACTGCCAGAAAACAAGATTACCTGATGCCCCTGGAGAAGAGTTGCAGATGCTGCAGTTTGCTTCACTGGTCTCCAATTGAACGAACTGTGGCACCATTCCTGATGGTTGTATTTGAATTAAACCCGTGTAGATGGCAGCTGGTTCCACTGCTTCTGATGATTTCGTGTGCTCCAAAACAGAGCTTCCACAGCTCCTTCCCCGGCACAAACATGCAAGCATTTGTGCATTTTCTCTCCCCTGGCCAAAGTAGAGCCACATCTGACATGGGTTGGGTGAGCAGTGGGCTGGCACCCCACAGGGTGATCTGAACTCTTGTTTCTGCAATATGTACAGATTTTTATGTAGGGTAACACTTCCCAGTTTTGTCTCATTAAAGAAAATTGTGACTGATGCAGCAGTTGTGGGGCTTTTTGGGGAACAGCAGTGCCACTCTTATTCCCCAGGTGAAGAAGCCATCAGATGAGAAACTGGAGGAGTTTTGGATTGACTTCAATGCTGGCAGCCAGAGTGTGACTTTCTATGTGGATTGTGATGAGGTAACAGCAAAGTCCAGGTGGCCTTGGGTTAGCCTATGCCAGTGGGTACTCCCTCAGCCTTTCTGACACAATGACTTTGGTTTTCAAAGGGAGCTCTTTGGGACTCTGTGAGGCTGTCAAAAGAAAATGTCAACAGTTACAGTGTGAAGGGTAAGATTTTTCCAACATTATCCTGTTTGGCGGGGGGTCCATGAGACATATGCAGTAAACCTAAAGTCTCACCGCCACCAAGGTTTTCCTGTCTAATTCTCCTTCCTCTCTGCCTTGTCCTTTGGTCATCCTGCACCAACTTTGTTTGTTGGACTGTGTGTGAGCCCATTCTGTACAATAACCTCCTCTCCCTACCCAAGCAGGACAGCTTGAGGTGTCAGTTTATAGGTGTCCTGGGGAACAGCATCACCAAGACACAACAGAAAGAAATGAGCAAACAGAGTAACTGGAAATGCAATGGCAAGATATAAAAGACTGTTCTAAAAATCCCACTTACTCAGACATTTTCGGGTTAAGCGAAGAACGTCTTGATCTAAAACAAATGTCATTGATTGTTTGGTTTGTTTGTTTTTTTACACAGAGAAGGATAGACAAAAGATTGTTAAAATTTTGATGGTGATACCCGCTGCTCTTAACAAGACAGAAGCAACAAAATTCAAACTGGTTTTCAGTGCTGAGTTTGAAATATTAAGTGTACTTAGAAAAGTCCTGGGAGATGAAAAACTGATGGTAAGCTCTAATATGTGGGGTTTTTTCTTAACTGTATGTTACATTGGACAAAACCATTCAGGTTTGTGGGATTTGTTTTGTTGTTTCTTTATTTTCTCTGTTCCTCTTTACTATATATTTGTCTTCCCACTGTAGATTTATGACAGTCTGTATAGATTTTCTAGGCTTTGACCTGGAAGAAAAATTAGGTGTTTTAGGAAAGAAGTTTCAAGGTACTCAAATTTATGGTTTAAACGTTGGAATATTAAAATGACTTGTCATTTAATTCCTTGTGTTATAACTTTTCCTAAGTTTCTGAAGTAGAAAATAAAGCCTATGGCATTTAATTGCCTAACTTTGGGTATGAACATGCTCTTATATATGGCTCTAAGTGTTATATCACACAGGATGGGCAAATTGTTATACAAAAACCTGGAGATGTGCTGAAAAATGAAAATATTAGACTGACTTTGTAGATAGGCATTCAAGACAAAGAATAGAGTACTTCTAAAACCCCAAGGTTTTTTTATTAGCTAAAGTAAAAACATAAATTGTGACTTCTTTTTCGCCAAAATGTTAACATAGTTAATTTTTGATTTGTAATTAATCTGCAGTCTGTAGTGTTTGCAGAAAAGCTTACATGAGAATAAATAACTGTAATATAGCGGCTGTTGTCTGCCCTTAAAGGAGCCAAGACCTTTCAAAATGATCAACTCAATTAGTATCCACTGATTTGTTCCTGGGAATTAGCAACTGTTAGTTATGTTATTAAGTAACTGACTTTACTAGGTAAAAACTACTCTTTTTAAGACCACTTTCACATGAGATTAATTCATACCAACAGATAGTTGAGTCTGAAGATGAGACTGTTCACACTGGGAAGGAAGCTGTGCAGAATGAAGAAGGTGATTTTTTTTTTTAAAATTGTGTTACTTGGTTAAATTTAAATATCTGTTTTCAAATTATCGTTTTCACTAGTAGTCCACAGCTTACAGTTAACTTCACTTAAAGCAAAAAAAAGAGAAAGGAAAAAAAAAAACCCACAACAAAAAAACCAAGCCATGCCCAAGCTCAGTCTTCTGCTGTTCTTGCCTTGTGAGCTTGGTAACTCTGCTTGTGGCAGATGCTGAGTCCCTCTAGCCCAGGGAATGAGGACTGGTCACCATGGCCACGTGCTGCTGGGGTTGTATAGGCAGGGGAATGCTCATGGAGACAGGATCTGTGTGCTGGCAGGTGGCCTGGCAAGGCACATTTCAGCTGCTGGCTGACCTCTGATGTGCAGGGTGTGTAGAACTACTTCTCCATCTGCAGGACCCTCCTGTCCTCCCCTCTGGCTTGCCTGATGCCTGGTTTCTGGTTTGGCTGTGCCGTGTGGGTGCCTGCAGAAGGGAGTGGTGGCCTCTGGCCTCCTGAAAGCGCAGGTTCTCTGCACAGTGCTTGCACCTTGGCACTTAACAAGCTTTCCCCTGTGCAATGGAGTGCATCTGGTGGGGCAATCTCTACTAAAGCTTCCTGCAGGGAGGAAACTTCTGATTCTCTTGAGCAAGGTGATGTACTAGAAAACTACGTGCTCCAGTCCCCTGTCCCCAAGTACAGCGGGTGATGCCTTGGAGGTGTCTGGAGCTGTTGTGGAAGAGTAGCTGGGGGAGCAGAAATACTTATCTGCAAGCCCTATTTGTGGGTAAAGGTGAGCAGCAGCCCAGCTCCCCTGCAGGAGGTGACCTGCTGCTGTAACTACCTTGTGCTGCCCGGCTGTATCTGTGTGTGCCCCAGCTACAAGAGTAGCTGTCTGCCTTAAGGCAGGACAGGCTCCTAGCTGCACCTGGAATAGCCTTTATTTCCTTATTCTCACCACCCTACAGCCAATGCTTTGTGTTTCTTTGAACTGGGCGTATTATGTTTTCCATCATCAAATGGTGGTGCTTCCTGTGCTGCTACTGAACATGTCCTGCAAGGTATCTTCTTCCAGGATCATTTGGCAGAGTTTTATTATGTTCTGAATTCGGTGGTTGTTGAGGTGATTTGGAACCTGAAGTACAGATAGATGTGTCATTTCTGTGTCTGACTCAAAGGAAGATCTAAGCCCAGCACTTGCCAAGAAAAAGAGAAAGTAACTCCTTTCTTTCCTTATGCTCTGAAATTCTTCTGTAAGTGCCCACAAACTGTAGGTTACAGCCTTAAGGAAAAGCTGCTTACAGCAAAAAAGCAGGGGATCAAAATTGGTCTTAATCAGGAAACGCTTCCTCAGCTCGACTTTGGTATCAAATTTTTTGGAAGGTGTTGATTTTTTTTTTTCTGTATGGTGATCTTTTAACTTTGAAGGCTGGGATTTGTCCTTGCTCCTAAACTGCCTGTTTTTCAGGTTTTAGAGTGATAACTTCTTGTGTGGATCCTTTCTTGGTGTAACTTGCTTGACAGATATTTCCACATCTTCTCAGGCTGTGAAATCACAGCTCTTCCTGCTGCTACCTCCATCTTGAAAACAAATCAGGTTTGAAGAGCTCTTAGGATAGCTAGCATTCCTTCTGTTACAATGTTAAAAAGAAATGTTTACGTTCCTCTAAGTTCCTGCACATTTCAGATTTCTCTGGGTGAATACTTCAAGGAGCCACTTCCAGCTCTAAATGTCTGGGGCAGTAACTTCTTCAGTAGCCCTTCCCATTTTCTTCCAGTTACAGCCTAAAATAAGCTAGAATGGAAGTCCTCCAGCTTCTGGAGATGCAGATGAGCTAGGAGTTCCTTTGTCAGTGCCCAGCCATGGAGCACACAGGGGTGCAAGGTGGGCACTGCTACTTGAAGCAGTTAAGGAGTACAAAGGGCAGAAGGCAGTTAATCGCCAGTGAAACAAATTTTGCAGTACCTGGCAGAGATTCAGTGGAGGAAAACATAGATGGTGGAAGATCCCCCTGCTTTAGTCAGACACAAAGGCTTGCTCCATGCCTTCCAGAGCTTAGGAAGCAATACAAGTAGTAAGATGATAAACTTGCATATATTCATTCAGTATTGATAAGTTTGTGTTGTTTATTTAGCATTGCAATTCTTCACTGGGTATTTTGAAGATACTTGGGTTTGTTCTGTTAAATGTGAGCTTGAGATGTACCTGGAAGGTTGTACTGCTGCAACTTATGCATGCATGTGTGGGAATGGAAAGAAGGGGTAGTGAGTGTGTCATTGCAGTAATTGAACATTCTCACCCTGGTTGCTGTTCTGCAGAAACACCTGTGCCCTCTAGTGCACAGAGGAGGAAAAATCCTTCAAACTCTGGAAATGTGGAGACTCAAAAAGACAACTTAACCTCTCAGCACAGACAGCAGTTAACAGGCACTGTAGCAGTAAGTGTTTGGTGTATGATAGAACAGTCCTTGTGCCCCTTTTGCCTTCCTCTAGTCTGCTTTTTTACAGGTGTGACTAAAACCTTCTTTCAAAGAAAACTGATTTCTATCTATACAGCTCAAATACTTGTCTCCAGAGCTGCAATTTTGGCAAAATTGCTTAAAAAAAAATTACTTCCTCTTATAAGAGGACAGTGGGATATTCTTAGTGAGAAACCCATGTTAACGCTTACATGCAGCTTAAAAGAAAATGACGAACCTGCCATGCAGCTCTTGCCATATGCTACTGCTAAAAAAAAAAAAAAATAATCTATTTTTAAAAACCACCACTTTTCTATTGATCATATGCATGTTTTGTTCATGGTTTCATGTTTCCAAGCAGAAAATGGTCAACTCTGGTGTTGCCATGGTTACAGTGAGCCAGCAGACTGACCTGGAAGATGCTAACCAAGGTCAGACATGGCTCCCCTCAGTACCTTAAGTCTGACCCAGTTAAATGGCACCCAGGTGACATGCTGAAGGCTCTGCTCTTGTGGGTCTTACAGCAAAAGTAGATAAAGTTTCACGGTAGCTCCAGAGGGTAAAATTATAGTTTCCTTGCCTTCTTCAGAAAAAAACTCCGAAACTCCATCTCCAGCGATGAAAGCTAAGCCTAGGTGAGTGTCTTGTAGACAGAAAGTTTCAAAGTGAGTTTTTTGTGGGATTTTGTGTGTGTTTGGGTTTTTGTTTTTCTCCTGGGGTTTTAATGCATGTAATTCTGAGGTTATTCCATCAATTATTAAATAGAATATTTTTTGCCACCTGGACATCAAGGCTGTTTGCCTGGAGTTACAGCACTTTGTAGTTGCTGAACAATGATGTTTGGTTGCTAGACTGGCTGCTGCTTTGGTGTGACTTTTTTCTCTTCATGGATTTAGTCCAAATGCAAGGTGAGCCCACTGAGCTGGGCTCACTGGGCTGATTTACAGAGAGTTAAACTTCAGCTGTGAAACTTGAGCTTGTCGAATGCATGATTGTTCATAATGGGCACCATGACTTTGTGAAAGATGATGTGAATTTGAATTCACCTTGGCTTGAACTCACCTTTTTTTCCCCAGACATTTTCAGGACAGAATTTCTTATAGTTAAGGCGGTGGACTTCTGTAGAGCTATTGATTACCGTTCTTCCCTACACATAAAACCATTGCTTTGATGCTCATTGGTGCAAGCTTCCTTTTTTTGCTGTTTTTTTGTTTTCCCCCCGTAGTACTTCACAAACACTTTGGTCTTTAGATGAACAGCTCCCTCACGTGTCCTCTTGTCCCCAGTGAGAAGCCCCTAGAAGAACAACCTATGGATGAGTCGCTACCAAAGGTATGTGTGCCTTGGGGGTCCCCCCCAAATGAAGAGATACAGGGTGGGGAAGAGACATTCTGATGGAGTTGCAGGAGAAAGCTGGGATGGACTGACCCACTCGTACCATTGGGCTGTGTCCTGAGCCCACAGAATGTCACACCTGGTGTGCTGTGCTGCTTGGCACCAGGAGCGAGCTGCAGAGGCAACAGCTGCCACCCTTGTTCTAGACGGGCCCAGACAAGTGATTCAAGCTCATTGGAGTTTATTCAGCATATATACAGCTCCAAAGCACTGTGCTCGTGTCCAAGAGTACAGTGGTGTGTGGGACATACTTGCATGCTCCCCTCAAGAGGGAATGTTTGCTTCCTGAATGGAAGCAAGCCTTGGAAGTTCTATTGGTACATCCGTGTATGAAAAAAAACGTTAGTGCGCTATGTGAGAAAAGTTAAATTCCCAAAGCAGTATTTTTATGCTTAGGTGCTTAGATAAGAAATCACATTTTAGACTTGTTCTTGGTTTTATGTTTCCAAGTGCTAGTTTCAGATTTTTTAAAAAATATTTTTTACTGCTCATTCAGTTGTTCTGTAGCAGATGCCCACTGTACAGTGAATTCAAAGCTTTTGAACTACTTTCTCTCCCCCCACCCTCTTGACCCTTCAGTTTCAGCACTGTGAGTCCCATACTTTGTGGTAGGAAAGTACTGCAGCCAACAGTTACACCTGGAAAATTATTGTAGAGGGAGGAAGGAAGTTTCCTGGCACACCTTTTCTCTGCTTTTGGCAGGCTCTAGAATCAGAATGTGACTTTGGGTAGTGTTTTAGATCCTGCAACTTTCTTCTTTTCCAAAGGATGTTACCAGAAAGAAGAGAAACAGGAAAAGAAGTTTGGCCAAGAAGAGGGCTGAAGGCAGGTATGACACACAAGCCCTGTGCCCATGCAGAAACTGGTGTACCAAGTCATTTTATACCTTTTCTAGCACTCAGGGAGGAAGGGGGTCCCCTGTTGGGGGGGGGTGATCTGACCGTACCTAGAACAGGCAGTAAAACAAGTATGAGGCTATGAAGAGTCATAACTTGTCTCTGTAGGACCCATTGGGTCCCCAAAGTGATAAAGAACTCAGAGGCTAACCCTAGTCTGCCAAAAATGCCCTCTACCCCTGTGATACTATGTCATGGCATGTTGGCTTCTTCCTTGCCCAACCATAATCCTCCAGTGAGCTGGGCTCTGAGCACCAGCTTCTTTCACAAATATTTAAGTTTTCTCCAATATTGTCCCAGTTCCTTGGCATCATATGTCCTAGGGTTTCAGGATGGCCTCTTTCTCACTTTGTCCCCTTCCCTCTGACCCACACATCTGTCTGCATGTAAAGCTGGGGGTGCTGCAGGAACAAGCACTTGAGTGTTTGGGGGCTGTATACAGCCTGTGGCACTGCAAGTCTGCCTTGTTGAGCCCTCCTTCTGTGCTCTGCCGAGTGTTGTGTTCAAGTGCATGCCTGCTGCTGAGCAGGATGGCAAATGAGCTGTGTGTGAGGATCTTTGCTTCCATGGGGGTCCTGCTTCAGCCTACTCTCTCTTACCTCAAAAAACCTTCCAAAACCCCAAGCGCTTAGATGAATTTTTTTACTACCTGTAGGTAAGAATACGAAAACTTGATGCAGGGCTTCATGAAGTTTTTTGGTTTTTGTGGTTTAAGACTGTTAGATGCAGCAGTGTAGAAGTTAGAGGTGAAGAACTTCTTAGCTTGGTCATTCTGCTCCCTCTAGTGTTTCGTCGGGAAATGAGAGTTTCCTTCCTTCAGAAAGCTTTGGCTAGGATCTCAGGTCTTTAGTCTTCCCATTCTTCTACTAGTGAAAAGATATATGTTGAGCAATTGTTGTAGGATTTTTTGGAAATAGTTACGATTTGGGGAAAGCCATAAAGGTACAGTTAAGTTTAAATGTTGGAAGACATGAAAACAAGATCTAGATGTACACAGAGAAGAGATTAAAGAACAAATATTAAATACTAAAATTTTCAAAAGGTAATTAAATAGAATTTTTAAAATGCTTCCGATATTATATTTCCACTCATTTCTTCTTCCCACCATGTACTATTATGGATGATGTGAGAACAAAATGTCCTCTACATAAACAGGGATAGGTTAATTTCTATGTTTTGAATATTTCTTAAAAGAGTTGCTATTAAAAGAATGAGAATCAAGACAGACAACAAAAAGACTAAGTAGAAAAGGAGTAAGTATTTTTAGGCACATAAGGTATCTGAGGAGAGTGGACTCAGAAATCACATTATCACCCTCATATTCTTAATGAAATTCTGTAGGGTGATTCTTCACTATTGCATGTCACTGCCATACTTATGCTGTCTTGCAGAAAGGACCTCTATGACTTTGAAAACTCAGACTCCTCAACTCATGAAAAGGTAAAGTTGAGACCAAAGTTCAGCACCTGATGGAGTAGTAACTTGAAACAGGGGACATAATTTGCTGCAGAAATGCTGTAAGGATGGACACATTCTTACAGCAAGACAGACAACTGGGAATCTGAGGTTTTTTTTATTTTGTTTTCTCTGTATGGTGAAAATGGAATTTTTTTGAGTGGTAAGAATACTCAAAACTATGTGAATTTTGTGGTGGGTAATGCATGATAACACCAACAGACATTTGAACTGTTGCTTCAGTGGGGCCATGGGATGTCTCTGTGATTGAAGGCCAACATCTGTGTTGTACTGAATATCAGAAGCAGATTGCTGAGCATCCGCTTTGTCCTCCTAGGCTAAACAGAAGAGACTGAAATCCACTTCAAGCTGTGCTTTGCAAGCTGGGAGTCCCTGGTTAAAACTCAGTCCTCACAAAACTTTTGTTGTAAATTCTGCTTGACTTATATTTGCAGACTCTCAAAAAAAAAATAAGGAAGAGTAAAAATTAATTGAGCATTTTGACTGCTTAGAAACTTTGCCCAGTGTGGGCTTTCCCAGGTAGCTGTGAACTTGCTCCTGATGGATTCCATCAAGGTGTCTGTGCTGGACAAACCTTTTGGCTTTCCACCTCTTCCCTGATATGGGGGCTGTCACTGGCACTTGTGAATTGTGAGGCAATGGGTGCTGAACAGAACCCCCAAAATTTCACCGTATTATAAACTGGACTTGGCCCGATCCTTGCTACTGCCACTGGGTGTCAGCATAAATCCCTGCTCCACGGCATCCTGTTCCAGGGCTGTCCAGGGACCCTGCACCGTGCTCACAGTGCTGCTGCCAGAGCTGCTGTTGAGTCAAATGATGTGTCTTGAGATGTTGGTGCTTAAAATGGACATTATTCACAAACCAAGGAAAAGAGTAAGGAACTCTGCTTAAGGCTCAAATGTTTGTCTATTATAATTTATGACACTGTTTCAGTTAACAATTCTCATTCCATTAAAAAGTGGAATTTCTGAGTAGGACTTATAATCTGTTTCCCTTCTGAATTCTGATACATTTTCAATATATAGAGTATTTTATGGGGCAACTGGACTCTAAGACAACTCTCTGCTTTTAGGTTGCTGAAGCCAAAGGAAAAATTTTTGCCCAGAAAATTTCTTCACTAACTCAGAGGTACAGGATTATACATCCAGTGTTTATGAACCTTTTGCTATATGAACAAGAATTCATAGCTTTGGTTAAGATCTTTTAAGTTAGGATCCAAAAGACTGTGTGATTTTTCTAATATAGTAATTCCTTGCTTATCTACCACACGATCTGTGGATGTTATTGATACTAATATTTAAATTAGTACCTGAGAATATAAAGGTTACTGGAGAGAATAGTGACTCCTGTCATCTTTGACAATAATAAGATTTTAACTCTTAAACATCATCCTTTCCTGACCATATACCAAAATGACTGATGCAATTTTTGAAGAATGCTTAAGCTCCCTGCCTTGCTTTGGCTGCCTTCCAGTCATAGCAAGCTTCCAGGGACTTGCCACCTCTATGTATGCAGATTACTTTTTATTTTAAAAAGTGCTGATTTCTAGATATACCTGAATTGCTACTCTCAAAATCCAGACAAAGAAAAATTTGGCTACTATATGCTCTTTAACAGTTTGGTTCTTCTGCTGGACTCTTAAGGGGCCTCCTGCTACTTCTATTTGTCTGTGCCCATTCTGCAGTGCTGTGGTGTCATTGCTGTGTTTGCTACTCTAATTTGAGTCTTTGTGTTACTTGGCAGGACTTATGAAACAAGAAGCAAGAACAAGGAATCGAACAGTCTTGAGAGAAGGCAGGTAGGTTGTCTATGCTTTTGTATCCCTAGAGCCTTTAATTATTGCCTATTTGAATGCTGTGTATTTCTACTTGTACAAATCTGTTGCACCCATGAGGAAGCTGAAGTTTAAGGCCTACCCAGTGCAGAGGTGAAGGAATGTGATTCTTGTAGCCTCTAAATGCTCTGTCATTTTGAAAGCAATGCTCAGGATGCACCATCACTCCAGACCAGCTAGTGAATTGTCTGTGTTAGCTGTTCCCCCGATGAACTGCTGGATGCAGCTCAGACACATTGAGGCTTTCCTCCTTGCAAGAGTGCCCTTATTTTAGGCACAGGAGAGAGGGAAAGACAAGGAAGGAGGATACTGTAAAAACCCCATGCTGGCAAAAGGCAATCATCTGCCTCTTGGTGTTTTGATACAGCTGTTTCAACAGCTGGCTGCAGCTGTTCTGGCAGATTTCACAGCTTTACGTGTTGCACTGTGGGGAGGAAGAAATAGGATAACTTGGTAGCAGCTGAAATGGAATGGCTGAGGGGCTTCTGAGTGAACAGGATTTAACTGTGTCTTTAGTCCAGTTACAGGAAACATCTTTTCTCTGAAAGCAACAATGAGAATACAAGTCCTGCTCAGAGTGAGAAGAGTTGGATCCTTGACTCTCAGATACAGTCAGTGCCAAAACCTGTTGACTATACCCGAAAAAGACCCAGGGTGAGAAGTAAATTAAAAGGTAAGCTTAGTCCCCTACTGACACTTAGCTATGCATGATATGTACTGTGCTGAAGAAAAGCTTATAATAGTTTGAAGAATGCTTATAATTATATACATATTGAAAGTTTGGCCAAATCCTGGCTCCTCTGAGTGGGAGACCTGACCAACAGCAGGCTTCCCCTGCAGCCATGCTCCAGGGCTGTCTGCCTCTGTCCCCACCAAATGGAGACCAAATTGTCCTGAATGAGATGGAATGTTTCTCTCCCACTCATGGAGAAATGATGCTTGATCAGGGAGCTGTTTGATTCTGTACATATTAAAAAGTAAAAGAAAGTTGAGTTTCAAATTATTCTTTATACTGGGTTTCTAGGGCAGTTGTTCTCACTCCAGTGTCAGCTCACATGTCTTCATGTCTTGTCTTGCCTGGGACTTGGGGACTGTCAGACAAGATGCTGAGCCTGTCTGGTGGTGTTGTTTTTTTTGTTGGTTTTTGTCTGCCCTGGATGCAGTCAGTTGTGTATGTCTGCATCGTTGCATCTGTCTTTGAAAGAGAAAGGTGTTTTTTTGAAGCTTAATTGAAGCATTATGAAGTTTTATTTTGTAAATGTCTAGAAAACCAAAACTGAAAAGGTTTGTATTGTGGCTAACTCAGTTAATTGGGTAAAGTACACACTTTACATTGCCAGTAATCAGGGAAGCTTTTCTTCTTGCAGTGCTTCCAGTATCTTCTGCAAGTAGTGGCAGTGACTATGAGTCAAAGAAGGTAAGAAGGTGTTATGTTTTTTAATCTGAGGCACAAAAGCATTATGGATGTAAAATGTGTACTAATGAGTGAGAATTAAATCAACTAGAGTTATTTGAATTCCCAAATGTTCTGATGCAGAGATTTGTCCAAGTGCTGTTGAGACTCTATTTGTCTAATAGAGGAGGTCTTAGGAAAACATGGTCAACTTCATAGAAACAATTGTTAAATGCTGCATATCAAAGATGTGTGTGTATGTATATATTTATATATACATATTTGAAATACAGAAAGTCTGGGGAAAAAAGATCTCCAGAACTAGTAGTAGCACTAAGTGTTTTATTTTTACCTGGAAAATTTTCTTTCTTGACTACAATACTTCTATTCTGCTTATGAAAAACATAATCAAATGTACATCTCCAATGCCTAAAGGGAGAATCCTTGCATGCATTGAACTTCAGGGCACAGGCCTCCTTCAGTGCTGGATACAGCCATCAGTATGTTAGGCATGTTTTAAGTATATATCTACTCTTAGTGTGTTTTAGAAACAAACCAACCATCCAAAACTCTCACTCCAAATCAACACCCCAACCCCTACTTCTGTAGTAATGTTTAAATAATGCTTAGGCTTTGTTTTGTTTCAGGAGGGAGAATCAAGGCAAAGACCTCAAAAGGAGATGCTAAGGAAACAAAGCACATTTAGCTCAAAGGGAGATGATTTACCCACAGTGGATCTTGCTGGTATTTTTTTTAATCTTCTTCAGTGCATTAGAAGAGTTTTGATATGTGTGGATCTGTACTCTTTGGATGAGGTATCGTTTTTTATTTTGCTACTTTTCACATTTTTTCCATAATTATTTGCCTTGTGATATTTCTTTGTAATGGCTCTGAGGGGCAGATATTGTCTGTGTAGATAGTCTCTTGTACAAGGAGATAATAAACTGGTGCTACTGAGAGGCAAAGGAATTAACTTGACTGACAACCACCAAGAAAACAGCCTTTGGACTGAGTCTGAGCCACCACCTCTTCCCTGTGTTATGAGATAGAAAAGGGTAGAGGGCTTGGGTTTTATTTTCTGTGCCGTTAAGTTGAGGTTTCCAGTCATTACAGGATTCAAACTCTGTTGCCTGTGTCACTTATTAATCTCTCACACAGATGAAACGCTCTCGGAGGATCTTGGAGGGAGTCCACTGCTACTTAATGTGTCTGCCAGGAGCCCTTCCAGTGATGTGGAGAAACCCACACAGGTGCAGAATGCAGTGCTTATCCTCCTTCCAGTCTGCTGTCAGGCAACCTCTACCTGAAGCCAGTGTATCATGTCCCTTTGCTTCCCTTAACAAGACAAGTCCCTGGCAACTTGCGTGCAGGGTGGGTACCTTATTTTATTTTTTCTCTCCTTAGAAGTTTCATGGTACACCAGGCAAATTATCAAGAGAGGAAGAAAGTACCAAGCGGAAGGACTCAGGTTTGTTACTCTTGATAACCCCGAAGAGCTGGTTAAAAGCAGAAAGAGGTGGTGCCAAAGCTGTTATTTTCTTTCAAAGACAAATTAACCCTGACTTTTTTGAGATTACTTTTTTGTTTTTTTGCTAAATTGTTTCTCTGTTTTGTATATTACAACAGGTGCTTTTACATACATTCCTGAATTCATTGTGAACTCTTAAAATCTGTCCTGGATTATAGGGGGACTTGTAGTGTAGGTGGGAATTTACAAGCTGATGACCCAAGAGACACACAAAAGATAATTTTTAATGTTTCAAAAGTGGACTGCAACTTCAGTTTAAACAAAACAAGCATCCCTTCAAGTTGTCATCTTTATGCCTAAGAACATAGATGTAAACCATTGCTATAAGCATTTATTAAATGGGGACTTGGATAATGATTATTACTGCTGTAGCTTTTTTAATAGGTAAGTGGCACTTCAGGATCCTTTTTTAAAATGAAACTCAATTTTCATAAACTATCTTGAAAGTGCAAGCACAGTCTTTTTGTTGTTGAAAACACTGAAGTTCAAGCAAGTTAAGCAGCAATAGGGTTGTTTTCATCCTAATAATTCTCAGTGCTGATGTAGTTCTAAGAGTACTGTTGTGACTATGAAGTGAGTTACTGAAGTTTTGGTCTTGGACAAAAGCATCCCTTTTCTCATGAGCTAGTTCTGTTTGTGTTCCTGGTTTATCTTTTACCTGTCCAACATTTTCTGAATACACCTTCACTGCAATAACACATCTGTTTAATTTTGGGGGAAGGTAGGTGTTGAGGACTTCATTTTTGTCACTGTTTGCTGTACAGCCTTACAGTTGAAGAGGAGTTGTTGCCATGCAAAGGCCCAAGCAGGGTTATGCTCAAAAATTTCAGGTGTGGTCTCTGACTGTATTTGAACTCTCTGTGAACCCTAAATCCACTCCAGGGTGCTTCTCTTGGTCTGACTGTCCCCCTTGTTCTGGCTCCCACCGCTTTCCATTCTTCCCTATGGAGACTCCAGGGAGATGATTTGCCAAACAGATGACTTGCTGAGTTCAGAAAAAGTGCGCAATGAGACAAAAGGATGGGGGTCTAGTTTATTTCTTTGGTTTTTAGCAGATTCGAATAAATTTTCTTTTCTAAAAATTTATTCATAAGAAGTTTGAGAACTTGGGCTGGGAATGGGAAGAAGCTGGACATGAGAGATTTTTGATTAGAGTAGAAGGCCAAGAAAGGAATTTATGTTGAAGACTGAGACGTGGAAGCTTTCCAAATACCTGTATAACACTAGGCAGGCTAGTTCCCTGCTTTTGCAAGGGAAGATGCTTGCAGGTGAAGTCTTATCCTGTCCTGTGTGATGCCAGACCATAAAATGAGGCTGCCTCCTTTTCTGAAGCATTGGTAATTCTAGTGGTGGTTTATCCTTGAGCAGGCACTGTCATGTACCTCATGCAAAAGAACAGATTTCTTCTGAAGTATCTTCTGTTTTCTTTCTAGATATATTGAGTAGCACTATCATAAAAAAGCCTAAATTTTCTAGTTTGGAGAAAAATCACTTGCCCTCAGAGACTAACCATGCACCAAAGAAAACTTCTGATTCAGTAGAAGAGAAAGTGGAGATCCAGAAAGGTAAAATGTAGTGCTTAAATGCTTTCAGCTTTTCTTCTCTTGTGGCAGAAATCATGGTCATATGGAAGCTTGAAGAGACGTATTTGTAGAGAGGCCAACTTCTCCAAAATCCAAGTCAAATTTAGCAGGAAGTATTGCAGCACTGCCAATGACAGTGGATACTGTGTATGTAGAAGTGTGAATAAGGAAATTTAGGTTCCATTTAGTCAGCTGCTCCATGACATCCACCCTTTCTAGTCTATCTGAATAGTGATTTTTCCAGACCTATTAAAAAACCATCAAACACAGGAGCTGAAAAAAGGCACACAGGTAATGGACAAAGCAACTGCAAACTACTGCTAACTCTGAGTACAGGAGGATCAGGCTTTCCCTGCAATGCATAAGTAGAAGACAGGAAACAGTGGTGACCTGACTATTTTTTGCCTTTATTCTGTGCATTTGCCTCAGTATCTGTAAATAGCTCTTTGTGTTGCTCTGTTGTGCCCATCCTTCCCTGTTGCTCTCTAATGAGTATTTCTCCAGGGATTTTTGGGCAAGTTTCCCTCCTGGTTGTGAGCTCTAGAAGAAGCAGCCCCAAATTCCAGCTCTGTAGCAGTTGTTGTTGCCCACATGAATGACAATCCTTTCAATAGCAGGAAGGTTTATGTTCCAGGAAGTCTTCCAGCATGATGCTAACTGGGTGTGTGCTTCCTCCTAGGTCAGGAAATGGATGCTAGCACAGATGATGTATTCTTTTCCAAGATGCTTCATGAAGACTTGAGTGATTCAGGAGTGATTTTTGCCTTTGAAAGCTTTATTGGCCAACTGAAAAAATTGTTCTGGGTAATGTGAGCTCTTTCAACATGTGTGGCAATTAATCATGTTATGTGAAATTACCCCTTTATCTCAGGGAGAGTTGGTGCAAATATCCCATCTTTGGTTTGTGTTCAAGAGTAGGGCTTTGGTGGTGGTGTCTGTTAGTCTGGAGCTCTTAGAAGTATTCTCCAGAACTTGTATATTCTGAGAAGTGTTACAGGGAAGGCAAAAAGGAAATTTTAATTAGGTTCTTCCAAACACAACGCTGCCCTGAAAGTGGCGTGGGTTACATCAAGTCTTGTTGGTGTAACTATTGTGACTGAATTAATTCAGATAGTTTCTGCAGCACCAATGTGTGTCATCTTACTGCAGATTAAATTTGATTTAAGATGGTTTCTGCTAAGATGAATGGCTACCTGCAGAGGAACTTGTTTTCCGGGAAAGGTTTTGCAAGCTAGACTTCTAGGCTTTGGCTTGGGCCATTGCCTATCCCTAACTATACATCCCATGGCTAGTCCCGGTACAAAAGGATTGAGATCAACACACAGGATGCCCTGAGATCTTCAGAGAAGAACCTGTCTGCCCTGCTGAACCAGATACACAGGTGCAGGTAAGTGGTCTGGTGCTGCTGGCTGAAAACAGCTTCAGTTTTGTGTCAATTTCGGTAATAGGGAAGGCCAACCTGGCAGCTGGTTATTGTGCTTATGGTTTGTGTGGCAAAATAGCTTATAAGTGTTTGGTTTTTTGTTTTTTTTTTTTTTTTTTCTTTTATGCAAGAAGAGTTTCAGAAGTTAAAGTTCTGTGATTGATCCTAATTTTCCTGTAAGAGGAGAGGATGAGTAAATTCATGCAAAGCAAGTTTGAGTTACAAGCAGCTGATGGAGCAGTCCTTGGACTGTCTTCTGGTTGTCATCAATTTAGTAGCTTCTATTTCTAAATGTTTTAAGAAAGAAGCCAAACTGTGACTTGCTTAATGAAGTGGAAGAGAAGAAAAGGGATCTCTCAGATCCTGGATTTCTTAGATAGGAGCTAGATAAAAAATAAATTCTAGTATTTATGGATTTGCTGCAAGTGAGATACTTACATCTTATACTGTACTTGCAAGCCTATCAGGTCTCTGTATCTATTACAAATTCACTTCTTAGGATTTAGATCAAATGTAGTATGAAATAGTAGTCTTTAAAGTGAAAAATACTCGGTAGCAATGGGACCTCTATGAGCAGAACTTGCTGTCATTAAGGTACATGGGGAAGTTTGAGTTCCAAAGGAAAAAAATGTGATGTTTTGTGGTGGAAGATAAGGGTAGATGGCAGTAAGATGCTTCAATGCTTGGTTGCCAAGTAAGTAACTTGGATCTAACGAGGGTCACAGGATAGTGGATGCAGGGCTGTGCCAAATTTTTTTCTTATTCAATGCAGCTGGGAGTGGTGGCAAAGTCAATAAGGATGTTGCAACCACCACCTTTCTTAAGGTTTAGAAATTGCTGGCATCCTGTGACAGCACCGTACATATCAAATCCATGCCAGGAAAATCCACAGAGACTGTTTGTGTCGAGATGGAATCATAGAATGGTTTGGGTTGGAAGGGACCTTAAAGAGGTTTTCAGCACAGGAAATCTCTGCTGAACTCCCTGGAGGCTGGGAGAGCATGCAGTGCAAGTATTGTGCTAGGAATTAATTTGTGTTCTCTGTCCCAGTCCTCTGTTACTGGCTGCTATTTGGGACAGGCTGTTGAGCCATATTTGTCTGTAGTGTGACTTTGGTGCAGCTACTCACATGCTCTGTGACATATCTGAGAACAAATCTGCCCCATGTAGCTCAGCAGTGAGATTTTCTTCTGCCTCAAGGTAAGTTTGGTGCTGAAGGGGTTGTTGTCCGCCTTGTGTGACTGCATGCTGAAGTGGCAAAATTGTTTCTGCTCTCCACCACTAGGCTGAATAAATTTGAGACCTTCCAGAAGATTGTTGTTGAAGAGCTTGCCAACCTTGAGAAGGAAACTCAAATTCTGGCAGCCATGGAGAAGGATGCACTGGTGTGTACAGCTTCTTTTGTGCCAGCCCAAGAAGGTGCTTCTTCCCAGGTAACGGGGGTTTTCTCTGGGGATCTTTTTAGGATTTCTGGAACGCGCAGCTGATCAAACTGAATACTTTCTGCAACCAGCAAAAGCAAAGGTATGTCTCTGCCAGCTGTCCTGCATGCTCACAAGTCCTCTGATGGTCACAGAGGGCACTGGTTAGCCTGGTGGCACTCTTGCTGATAGATGGGAAAGGATTCTAAACCTAGTATGGCATTCTCACTTGGTGTCCACTGATTGAGCTTTTGCAGCCTTGTGAGGGCTATCAATTGGAATTAGAGTGTAATTCTATATGGGAAGTTGTGTGGGAGAGGAACCTTGCTCAGGAGAGCTGTACTAGGATCTGGAACACTGTGCAATGCACTCTGTCAACATGACTGTATCTAGGGTTCGGAAGAGGTGGAAGGAGGTGATAATTTCCTGTATAAAAGACACTGTTGGCATATGTGCTGAGCAAAAACCTGCCATTCTCAGGTTTATTTTTGGTAGCAATTATATCTGTTCAAGCTTCACCAGTAAGTGCTTCATGAAAAACCAGCTAAGATCACTTTTTTTTTTTCAGAATTGAATCTGTTGACTCAGCCCTGGGCGAAACAGCCAAGAGTTTTGCTGACTCTGTCCAGAATACAACGGTATGTGTGAAACAAAAGCAGCTTCCTGTGGACAGGGACTGAGCTCTGCCCTGACTGAATGGTGTTGGAAGTGAGAAAATGAAACTGAAGTCCTGGGAGGGGAAGCCTTTGGTTGGCTGATTTGTGGGGCTGGTTTTTTGTGGAACTTCTGGTCCTGATGCATGGAAAGCATTGAGAAAGAAATGTTTGACAAGGGGAAGAGGTCAAACAGTACTCTACCTAGGGGAGAAGATTAAGACAAGAGCCATCAGGTAGTGATGTTTCTCCTGGGTTCACAGTCTGGGTCAGCTTCTGTGTAGTTTGTGACCCTCAATGCATTTGCCCTTGGACTTGTGCACCCATGACAGCCTGTGGCTAAGGGCTCTGCAGTCTAACAACATCTTGCATGCTTTTTCTCATCTGATCTTTAAGCCTGGTAACTTCTTGCCTTGGTGCATTCAAGTTTGATTTTTAAAAAACAATCTTTTTTTATTTAACTTACATCCTGGTTAAATATTCTGTTAGAGTTCTTAAGCTCTCCAGAGTCTAAACTCTATTTTATGCTCTAGTTTTAATTTGTAAATTAAGATGAGTGCTTGCTAACTGTGATGTAATGCTTATTTTTCCATCTAGTTCGCCCCATCAAAGGGATGTTATTTTTGCTACTGTTGCTGTTTCAGGTCCATGTGCAGATCTGATGGCTTTGAGAGTTGAGCATTTCTACAATAAAACTGATGGATTACTGCCATGTGTGGGATGCCAAGTGTACTCAGCTGCACTTCACAGGGCTGAGAAAGCTCCCTGTGTTGAAGGAACAGCTAAGCTTGTGGTCACCACAGTGGACTGGGCCTGGGACTTTAGAAAAGATGTTGAAAACCAAGGGCTTGTATATTTTAGCAGTTAAAGTTGCAACCCTGAGTTTTTCCAAAGGGAAAAGTTTCCATTATGAGCATTGAGTTGCTGAGGGACACAGGTGCTCCTGAATAAGGACACTTAAAGAGTAGCAGGGCTGAGAAAGGAGCAGTTGTGTCATAGGAGCTGCTCATCCTTGCAGCACTTGTTCCAGGATAGGTGCTTGAAAATTAAGAGCCGAGTCTAAACATGCTTCCAGGATCTTTGCGATTTCTTATCTTGAACAGCTTCAATGTTGGTATAAATTTTTGTGATGTGATGTTTTCTCTTACCTTTTTTTTTGTTCTTCCCTGCAGTATGAACATCCAACGAAGAAGGAAGAAGAAAATGTGTTCATTGTTCCTTCTGACTAGAAAACCCCTGAATTCATTATTGCTCATGACATTTGTGCACTTTGTGTGCAGCAGAGAGAAGATGGTTCTGTGAAGGATGTTAGTCTATTTTAAATGAAAAGAAAAAAGAGGAGGAAAAAGCATTATGTTGAGCCCTTGTTTTGCCTAAAAAGGATCTATAGTGCTAAGTGGTCCAGTTGTGACCCCTGTGTGGATAACAAGTTTTTCTGAAAAATTGCAAGACTGGATCCATTACATATCAAAAAAATGAACTAAAGATAATGATATAGCCATCACATTGATGGATATATTGGCTTACTTTGCCTGTTCTGCTAACACCTGTCTCAAGCGTAAAAGCGCTTAACAATTGATTCAAAGTAAAAAGTTGTTTGCATAGGATAACAATCTCACTCTTTCCTTTAAATTGATGCATTGTGAGTGTCTGGGAAGGTACTCTAGAGTTCTGTCTACCTTGCACAGGATGTGTTAGGTATAGCCTCTCCTGTGTGCACATAAGTGTGGGAGCTGCTGGCTTGATACCATTGCCACTCAGTTCTGGCTTGCAGAGCTGAAAGCAGAGCAGGATCTATTGGCCAGATGCCTGACAGCAAGCTGGAGGCTGTGGGGGGCAAGAAATTTGGAGAACTGAACAGAAAATGGCAAGTGAAGCAGGAGGAATTATTTTTGCAGCCAATGACTTTTGCCTCCAAGGAGAGTTCAGAATATAATGAACAGTGCTAGGATTAGACAAAACAGCATCACAGGTGTCTGGAAAGTAAGCAGCAGATAACCCATGCTATTTAATATTGTCCTCTGCTGTGGCAGAGCTTGACAGAGTTTCCCAGATTATAGTTGCTCTTCACAAGAGAATGTGTTCTTGCAAAACCAGTATTAGTGCTAATGCACCTTAATGAATTTGTGGGAACATAGCAGATTTCCAGGCTTTGAGTTTGTCTCTTTAACTTATAGAGCCATCTTCAGATTGCTGTATGGGTTAGAGTTGAGGGAACCCTCCCCTGCACAAAATGTACCTTTGTAACAAAATCCCAAACCCTGACAGGGTTTGTCTCATAACTGAAATATGGCTGATGCTGTTCCTGCTTGAGAAGGTCACACAGGGTAACACCAGCACAGAAAACAGCAAGAAGCTGCTGTTGCCATTGCTTTACCATTTTATGCTTATTCCTTTATCTTAAGTAGTCCTGAGTAGGGTTGGCATGAGCTGAAGTTTGTTCATCCACATCAAGATGCACTTGGTGCTTTCCTCCTGGGGTGGTTTAGAAGAAAATACTTGTTCAACCCTGCCCTTTCCAAAGGTCAGATCTACTGGTCTGCCCCCTCCTATTCCTAAAGTCAAGGGCTGAAATGCTGATTTCACATCCCCTGGTTTGTGCTTGTTTCTTTGAGGGCTGGCCCTGGTGACCTGGCTACACTGCATCCTCCTGCTACTCTTCAGTGTCCTTACAGCTGCTGTTTTATTCTAGGCTCTCAAAGCACTCAGCTGCTTCAGCTGTGACTTTTGGGAGATGAAGCTGTAACCTCTGTGAGCAGCTGTGCTTGAGTCTGGTAAAACTAGTTTTGCATCTTGGAAACAGAGTTTTTGGCATGCTCTGGTCCTGCTAGTGTGGTGATATACTTGGATGGCCCCAGCAGTGTCATTAACCAAAACAGGCTTTAAGATATCAGCCTGAATAATCTGATCCTATCACTATCCTGTTGCCTGGATGTGCCAGGTCCTACATTTGGGGCTTTACTACCTGAGTGGTAACCTGAGGTTCTGGCTGTAGGAGTGTGATAAGGCTTGAACTGCCCTGTTGCTTCTTATTGTGATCCAGAGCTCCCACTGGTGAATGTAAAGGGATGCCTTGTTCTGTGGTGCTCCCACACCTAAATTCCAAGGTGAGCCTTCCAGTAATTCCCACATAAACACCTATATTCTGTGTTTTTATTCCCCACTACCTGGCTAAATATGATGATGCAACCTGGGCTGTCAAGGTGCTTGATGTGAAGCAGACCTAAGAATTGAGATGAACTGCCCGCATTGCAGCTGTTCCTGTGCACTGAATTCTGCAAAGCCACAGAAACAGCGCTGAGAATTTGCACCCTCAGGGCATGTGTCGTCTCCTTTGGGATGGGTGTTGGATTATTTAGGTTTGCTCATCTGCATCTCCAAGCAGTTTGCTGCCCAAAGGGAAGGTTTGAAATAGGAAGAGGATGAGATGGGTGTCTCTCTCTAGTTTAAGGTGTTGTTGTTTGTTTTTTTAAGATTTTGACAGTAGTGGTTGATTTTATTTATTTATTTAATCTGAGTTTTTTGATGGATGGATTAATTAATCTCTTAAATTCAAGCTGCTGAGCATTTAAGCTTTGTCAGCACTTTGAAGTAGATGTGTAGAAACACTTGTTTTGCTACGTTTTCTCAGCCTTCATGTGTGTTGGCAGAAGGCTCTCTTGGTGTCTCCTGTAACTGTAAAAAGTTAGGAATGCTTTTCATCCAAGTATCTTTGCTAGATAATAACTTACAGAGTGCATCAGTCTTATTTCTGTATCTCTTACTGTTGCATCTCTGCATAACCTATAACTATAAAGCTTGGAAGGTGAGTGTTGAGCACTTCAGAGGGCATGGATAAAGGAGAAATGGGGGTTCCTTACTTAGTAAAAATTGCCATAATATCGTATGCACCTACACTTGTTTTTAACTGGTTTAGTCTCTTGTTGGGAAAGTCTGGACCCTAAAATGCTGTTTTAATGATGGGTATGGGAGAGCAGAAAGGGATGTCACACTGCTACTCTCTATCCCTTCATATGAAACACTTTAGCTTTTGACAAGCTCTGTGTGTTGCAACTTGACAACCTATGACTTGCCTAAAGTGAAAATTTTGGACTTTACTAATGGTCTTTCCATCTGTGGGCAGAAGAAGTGTTTGGAGACCACATCTGGGACAGAAATGACATTTTCTGACCTTGGACAGCCCATCTCATACCACTTTCTCTACTGCTGGGTCAATTAAACATGTTTGAGCTTAAACCTCCTGAAGGTCTAAAGTCCATTTGGTTTCTGCAACAGATGTGTAATTGGGTTATCCTTTTGGAAGGTAGGTAGCTGACCTTGGCAGGTTTCCTTTGCCTTTCCCACTTCATGCTTTTCAAAGTGCTGTTAATCCAGGTATTTATTTTCTTCCTTTCAGTGCAAATAGATAAGAGCTCAATTTTCAAACTGTTCAGCTTCTTTGACACTTCTGATCCAGAACAACAAAGATTTAGTGTGTGTGGGTCCCAGTGCAGTGGCCCATCCAAGGGCTACAGCTGCCTTATGTCAAGGCTGCATAAAGCCAGAGAAAAAGATGTCCACTGTGGCTGGAAATGGGCAGAGGAGCTGTGTGTGTTTACCCTGACCTGGAGACAGCCCACCCTGCTATCAGTAAGGTGTGCTCAGGTCAGCTGGAGCACACAGAGACAGCTCCTGCTTCTGCAGGCAGTAGAACTGTGTCTAAGAGAGCAATGCACTGGAAAATAGACATGTTTCTAGGAATAGCTGAGAGCTATTGTGTATTTTCAATCTGAAATAAATTTTATTTTTGAGATCTTGAAATTTGTTTGTGAGATTTTGATTTCTCCATTCTCTCCCCTGTTTTCTACCATTGTGTTCCAACTGAAAACAATCTGATAATCAAATGAGGAATTGATGGGCAAGTATAAG
The DNA here is from genome assembly GCA_013397075.1 of Rhabdornis inornatus. NCBI lineage: Eukaryota > Metazoa > Chordata > Aves > Passeriformes > Rhabdornithidae > Rhabdornis > Rhabdornis inornatus. Next base: position 465,260 of record VWZS01009191.1, read on the forward strand.
CTTTGAACAAACAAGTTACTTCAGTATTACTTTTAAAAGCCCAAGTTTTTATAGGTAGAATCCTGTAAAAACCACATGTAAGCTTTACACCAACACCAGTGAAAGTGTTGTATAAAATTATGGAGATTGTTTTTGAATCTGATGTGAATGCCCTAAAAAGCTTCTTTAAAAGCTGGAGAGCAAAAGTAGCCTCAAGTAACCAGTTACCAGCCCAATCTCATGCCTTAAAGAGGAGTGGAGACAGCCTGATAGTAAAATTTGTTTATTTACAGTGTTATGTATTACAGGAAAATCAGTTTAAAAAGTCAATGCTTCTCTTTCTTCAAAGTTGCAGCATTTTGAAGATGTTAAGACATATCTGAAGAATTTTGAACATACCTGATTCCAGCCTTCCTGGCTGATCTGGATCTGCAAGGTCTGAGACCATCTGGTTTTTTCCTTTTTTTTTTTTTCTTTTTCTGTTTTTTTTTTCCCCAGCCCTTTGAATTTCAAGTAAGGCATTTATTTATTTCCTTATATTTTGAATGAGGTTTCAACAAAACAAAAGACAATATCTGTGGGTTTGATTGCCGTAGTAAACTTTAACACTTAGCACAGCTGACGCTTTCCACCTTGATAGTCAAATGCACGCTTTGCCATCAAAAGATTATGGACTCCACTCGGCCTAAAATCCATGCTGGGCCACACAACCCTTTTGTTGCCTGCCTTAGATGAATGGTCCAGCTCATTGCCTTGTTCACTGTCTTGTCAGCTCTTTCTACTTCCTCTGCCTTTACCCTGGCTTCCAGTATCAAGCTGATTTCTACACAGCTCTGAAGCTCTCCCTTTACTCAGGGGTATGTAAAACATTCTCGGTCAAACCCTAATATAAACTAATTTCTTACATCTTGGCATTTTTAGTATCAATCACAAGTACCTGTAAAGGTTCTGGAAGGACCAATGAGAAATAGTATATGCATACAGCGTCTAGGTTTTGTGAATGCAGGGTTCTTGGTTTTTTCTTGTTTGGGTTTTTTCTTTTGGGTTGCTGCTTTCTCCATTTGAGTGTTAAATAAAACAAAACACTGACTTCCAGTGAGGCTTTGTGACCAACTTCATGAAGAGGGGAGCAAATGTGAATGTTCACCAGTTAGATCTAGGTTGGTGTGGTGGTGTAAAAGTGTTTGAATATTGCAGTTATTTTGGTTACCCGGTTCACGATGATGTAGTTCAGCAGTCAGGCTGCTAAGAGGTACTGCTTCTGCTGTAGCATTTTGGGAATTTCAGTTTTCTGCTGGAGCAGAGAAGTTTTGTCCCCATTGCAATGGAACTGGAACTGTCTGGAGACAGACGGCATTCAATGGGACTTTAAAGCACACTGTCAAGCAGAACTCTGACACAGAACACCCTACTTCATGCCATTTTCTCCTCTTGCTTTTGCTGGACAACCCCATCTGTTTTTCTTCCCCTACTGCACCTCTTCCTCAGCCCCTTTCCTTCCTATCCATGAGTCCTCATGGCTGTGGTCTCTCAGGCTGCTCCTGGTGAGGCTGCCTGCCCTGTGTCCACACTGCTGCTTCCTGGGACTAACCTTCCTCCTGCCTTTATGCCTGCAGTCTCCAAGAGCCCCTGCTGGCAGGTCATCTAAATGGGGATAACTGACCCTCTAGAGGAGGAGAAGAATTGGACAGCAGTATTTGGGACAGCCTCTTCTACATATGGGCCTTCTGTGCTGGCTGGGTGTGTGTTTTGTCCTCCTCCTGCCCTGGGACTCTGCAAGGTGATAGGAGTGAGAGGACATGTTTCCTTTACAGAACTGCTTCAGTCAAAGGGACTTGCTGGGCTGGAGTGACTCCAAAAGTTGTTTTTGTTGAGAGAATTTTGTATGTGAGAATGGAAGAGATCAAACCCACTTCACTGTGAGGAAAAAAGTCTGTGTCTATTTTCAGTAGAGGAAATTAAGTGGGCTAAATGAGAAAAGGGTGAGGGCAGACCCATAAAGTTAACCCTGGGTATTAATTTATAACCATTTAAGTGGGAGTAAATGCATTGAACTGAAGCAACAAAGATGATGATGGACTGTCGAGAGAGAGACTTTATACCTGCAGCTATCTCAGATTTATATACAGCAGATATCTCCTTGCTTCCCCTCCAGAGGATTGTGCCTCAGTCCCATCTGTTTTTCTAGCCAGAGACTAGTCTGAGTAAGGCCCACCTGCCACAGAAATGCCTGTATAACCTGCCTTGCTCATTGCTTAACTCACTTTTCAAATTTTCTGCATCTTCCAGTCGATTAATATGTGGCATGACAGTTTGCTTTGAATTAGCAACGTTTGTATAGGATTAACTTTACACACATTTACACTCAATGGATTTATCTTCTTTAAGTTGCTAAGTCCCTATTTCTTTCAAAATCCATTTTCCTAGAACTCCTATTAATTAGTACATCCAAAGTGACTTGTTTTGTTCTGTGTTCAGAATGCTACTCTGGACAGTGCCAGGGGCTATCAGCCCAGCCACCTGAAACAGAAACTCCTGCCAGCCTTCCAGGCATTTGAATCAGGTTGCACTTGTGTAAAGCAAGGGAGCATGGTGCACAACTGCCTGCAAACTATGGGATGGTGCACCTGGGCTCTGCCCTCTGTCATGCCCTTCCCCAGGGCTCCCACAGGATCAAAGGGTACCTTGCTGGTGTCCATGGGGAAGGAGTGTGCTTTGGGGAATTGCTGAGAAGAAGAAAAGAGGAGTATGGTAACGGAAAATATGATTCTCACCTTTCCCCCACTCCTCCTTTATTTTCCTGGCCTTAGCCACAGTTTAGCTGGATGTACTGGGTGCACTGTGAAGCCTTGCCTCAAGACCTCTTGCATGCACTGAAAGTGCTCACTGTATTAGTCTGAACAGAGTCCTAACCTTTTGAAGGCATTGATGGCTTTATCCATCAAGTGTTTCATAAGGCGTTTTTGTGTCAGCATTAGAGATCAGAAAGGTTTTCTTTTTCACATGAGAAAGATCTTGGCTTTCTTTGTTCTGATGGTGATCTTTGACAAGACAAGTAATTCTACTCATTTTGTTAAAACCTAAATAGCAGGACATTAATAAGTGTCTGGTACAAGGAACTGATAAATGTAATCAAATAGGTTTTAAGCTAAAGCTTGCAATTCAGTCTTTTTTCTTCTTTTTCTCTTTAGAAAAAAAACCATAGGAAACACTATACTTATTGTGCCTTCTTATTATTCTGCAATCCATTGGCAGCAGCAAAGTAGTCCTTATGGAAACCATTCTTGATTTCAGTTGTGACAGGGGTTTCCTTTACAGCTGTTCTTGAAGGTGCTTTCCGGTACGTCTATAAAAGCAAAATCCATAGTAAGCACTTGGATTAATTTAGTGCCCACCAAAACACTGCTTATGGTTAACTGTAAATAGAGCTTGTCTGCTGTTTGTTGATGCAGACGTATGTATTTGCTTCAGACTGCATAAAGGGTATTGTAGTCTTTTCACTGCTGTGGGTGATGTTCCTTTACTAGCCTTACTGTAATACTCAACGTCAAAAGAGATTTCAAGCCTTGCACACTAAAATCTTTACGTATGCAGGCAGGCTAGAGCACTCCCTGCTAAAAGATGTTGAAGTAAACAAGGCAAAGACAGAACTCTTTTTTTTTTTTTTCCCTAAGGAGGAGAAAGACTCAAAAATTTGCCCACCAAAGCAAATTCAGGCCCCCTATGTACTGAATGCAGTACCTGACTTGCTATACAAGCACAGAAGAGTTGAGCTGCAGTGTGGGGTTCATCACTACTGAATAACTCTCTCTCTCTCTCTCTCTGACATGACTATATCTGTTATTCTAAAATGATGTATATATTTTAAGACTAATGTATTTTAAGCACTGATGATCATTCTACATCTGAGTCCACCCAGACTGCTACCCAAAAAGTTCTATTTCCCCCGTCCTTGTCAGAGAGTTCTCAGAAGACTGCTTACCTTAATGTAGAAGTTGATGAAGAGGATGACCAGTGTGGCCATGTAGGAGGACTGGAACATGAGGCAGCCAAATGGGAATCCACATGGCTTCACAGCTGCGCTGAGTGTGTGCACAATAGTGAGCAGAAACTGGATCTGTGGAGAGAAGATAATAATGCAGGAGTATGTGCTAAGAAAGGGTCAGTGCTAGCTAAATCAGACACAGCAATGTCCTGCTCCTTCAAAGCCTGAGTACTCTTGAAAACTATCCCTTTCTAACCTCTGAATGCATTGTGAAGGTTAAGTTAAAATGGTGCTCTTGTGAAATTAAATAAAACCCTAAGGGGTCAGAGGTTTCTAAAAGTAAGTTTATAGGACTAGTTGGTGAAAGGAAAGCTTTTTTCTTTCTCTCAAATTTAGTAGGTGTTGTTCTATCTTCCAGACCTTGAGAGAGGTACAGTTGTTGTCTCCGTTACTGGGCAGAAACTGGAGGAAACTCTGAAGATTCCTGGTAATAGCTTTAGAAGTCTGACTATAAAATGCAAAACTCAGGTCCAAGGAGTTCAGATAGGCTATCACTTGAATTAATGGAGTTAAGGAGGGGACAAAGGAAGCAAGAATGAGACGGGGAAGAAATTGCAGAGACTAGTCTGTATTTAGAACTGTGAGCCCACACTAGTGCACCTGATTCTCCTCAGCCAGACAAGTGTGCCCTCAACCCAGTGTACTGAGGTGCATTTCCAACAGGGCAGTGTTTCACCTGCATGGATGGTCTCAGCTCAGAAAAGCAGATTTTCTAAGCAAATCTATACACAGGCATTTTAAAGCTCACTGCAAACATCTGAACTTCCACATTATATGAACAGCCCTAAGAGAAAAAAAGTAAAAGTAACTTTATTTCATATCAAGCCTTATATCTTGTTGATAGAAACATCTGATGTGGCTCAGATCTTCAGGTACAGCAACTGGTGGAACACTCTTAGGAGTCAGTCAGTTTCTGTGTTGCCTTAAAGTTTGTTTACATCATTTTGTGTTTTGTAGTTGTACAACTGTGTCCTGGGTTGACCTGGCTTGGCTGCCAGCTGCCCAACCAGCAGCTTTCTTCCTCCTTCTCCTCAGCAGAATAGGGGAAGAAAATAAGATTACAAGAATTTGTGGATTGAGATAAAGGTAGGGAAGGTAATTGATAAAACTTACCTATTACTGTTAAAAGGAAACAGATTTGAGGGAGAATAATTTTAAGTATTGCCAATTAATAACACAGAAAGATAGCAAGAAATAAAATTAAAAACACCTTCCCCTAAGCCTCTGTTTCTTCTCAGGTTTGACTTCACTTTTGACTCCTTTACTCCCTTCCATGTGGTGCAGGGGGATGGGGTTTGTAGTCAGCCCATATTGCTTTGGCTTTGCTGCTCCTTTCTCCTCACACTCTTTCCCTGCTTCAGTGTGGGATCCCTCCAGATGGAGAGAGTTCCAATGTGGGTATTTCCCAGGAGCTGCAGTTCTTCACAAACTGCCCCAGTGTGGGTCCCCTCCACAGGGTCCAGTCACTCAGGAACACGCTGTTCCTCTGTGGGTGTCCATGGGGTCACAGATTCTGCCAGCAAACCTGCTTCTTTCTCCATGGGTCCCCAGGGGCCTATTTCTCCTGTGGCTGTATCTTCCTTCAGGGCAGACAAGTCCATTGCTGCCGTGTGAAGTCCTCCATGGGCTGTAGTTGGATCTCTGCTCCCCTATGGATCTCCATGGGCTGCAGGGGAACAGCTTCACCAGCATCTTCACCACAGGATGCAGGGCAGTTCTTGGTGCTAATTCCCTCCTTCTGCTCTGACATGGCTGTGTGCAGGGCTGTTTCTCTCACATTTCCTGCTTTCTCTCAGCTGCTGTGATGTGTTTTTCACCCTCAAATAAATACGATATCGCGGAGGTGCCCCCAGCTTTGCTGATGGGCTCAGCTTTGGCCAGCAGGGGAGATCTGTCTTGGAGCTGGCTCTGTCAGACATTTTTTGTGACTTTTAAATCAGTTTTTTTCCACAATTAAGGAGCAGTCATTTTCTATGTAATGGTTCAAAACTAACAGAATTTTGTGGACTAAAGAGTTTCTACTATTTGTTTTCTACAGAAAACACTTCTGAACATAATTTTCTCTATTAAATTGTATCAAGCTGCGTTAGTGACTTATACTGTACGCAAGTTTTGTTATACTTCAATTCTAACTGGTTTAATTGTGTAAATAACAATGTTTACCTGTAATTCATTTAGTCCTCTCTCACATTTTGAAGGATTTCTGGTAGTTAAAAATGAGAGTGAAATAAGATACATACCAGTTGTGCCTGAGTGAGGTATTTCTTCCACCAGAGATATTTGCGCATAGAAGGGATGACTGACAGTCCATAGTAAGAATACATAAGCACGTGGATAAAGCTATTCAAAGTGGGTCCAAAGAAACCTATAAAAATCCATTGGGGGAAAATATTAAATGCCAGCTGCTAAAAAGTTAGAGAGGATATTATTGCTTGTGATATTGCTTCTGTATTGTATCTCTTGCATATGGTAAGTATTCCTTTCCTGCTTATTCCTTGCTAAAGACATTCCTGATGTGCAGAGGTGCTCTCCTAGGGCACCAAAAAAAACCAAATTACACTTCCAAGAGGGTTTTTGTTATGCTGAATATTGTATTTTTATCTCATATTTTTATTCTCCTCCACCTTTTCCTATTGTGCAGATACAGGCTATTTTTTTTCCATTCTCCTGAAGTTCTTCTTGCTATGAGCCTTTCCACTATTCTTGTAAGCTTTAAACACTGCTTTATGACTTTGCTGCTCGTATGCAGCTTAGGACCCTGGGAGACACCTGTGTTGGAGTCAGTAAGTCAGGAGTCTCTGAATTCTTCAGAGAGAGATCAGAGTGCAGGGATTGAATTAAAGCCTTTGGATGGATTGAAATTTGTTATGCTACTCACACATAAGGCAGAGGTGAAAGTTTAGGTTTTAGCAGATGGAACAAGCAAGCAAGTAAGTAAGTAAATGTAATAAGTTTTAAATGCTTTTAATGAATAAAGGTCTTAAATGCCAGAGAAGTAGTACATGTTCCAGTGAAGGTTGAAAAACATAGTCCTAGATGCTAGTGTTTCTGAGGAGGCTCCAAGAACCTAGCTTCAGACACAATAGAGTTAGAGTTAAGAATATTGCTTACATTTTTCAGTTAGAACAAGATAGGCCGTGTATGCAGTTTATACGTAGCCTGGTGTGTTAAGAAACTAGAATTCTAATAGGTTAAGAAGCAGTGGTCCGAGTTTGTGTCTTAGCTTGTTAGGAAGTTTCTATATAAGAACATGCATTAGGGAGAGCTGGAGCATTTTGCCACTGCTTTATGCCATTGCTTTTGCCATTGCTTTTATACCATTACTTTTTGCCATTGCTTTGCTTTGTTTTTGCCTTTAAAACTGATGTATTTCTGCAATAAATAACTTTATAGTGACTATTAGCTGCTTAGCTTTTTAAAAACAAACAACCCAACAAGTTGGGTGCTTAAAAGCACCCGGAGGTTCACAACCTCATACACCTTCCCTGATGCAGTAGCAAGGGCCTTACTCTGAATTAGACCAGCCTTTGGTTTATGTGTTTGATCATCGCTCTTGTTTTCTTCATTGGCTCTTCTGCTAGATACATATTTACAGAATTTCATCCCAGATAATACCTTGCTGCTCTTACTAGTTACACTTAATGGATACTAGTTCTAGAGGAAATTAATTATCCTCTGTACTTTGCAGACTATGGAGAAGTAGCAGCACTACTCTCTGCTGTGTGCTTGTGTGTTTGATGGCAGTGCTACAACTACAAGACGACTCACCAGTTGTTCTGATTTTGCCCCTGATTAATTACTTAGCTGCTGATTTAATTACAGTAGTGCAGTGCTCGTGCAAAGTGTGGGGATCACACATTCGAAAGCACAAACCTCCACTGATTTGTTTACACCTCTAGAAATAGCTCCTAATTGCTGTGAAATCTCTGATTCCTGCTTCTACATCTACTTTAATTTTGTGCTGTCCACAGTAAGTGCCAACAAATGTGAATTCTGCTTTCAGTTCTGAAAAAGACCTGCAACAAGTTTCTTTACAAAATATTACAATGGGCTGAGATGACTCCTAATAGGTTGTAAGAAAACTGGGTTTTTTCTCAACTTTGAAAGCAGTTCCACAGGAAGCCTCTGGCTATGTGAAGCCCTGGGAAAGTGTGCCTGTTGTGAGACAGCTGAAGTTTGGACTTGAGTTTATACAAATTCTTATGCAAATGCCAAGTGACCAGCCTGTGGCATCATAGATGCCTTCCTAACAGGGGTGATGATGATGACAATTACTATAGCCTTCTGAGGATGTATTCCTATATGAAACAGAACAAACTCAAACTGATATTTTAATTAGTGACTGTGTAAATAAAGTATCTTGCTAAAGCAGAGATTGATACAAACAAGAGTTGAGCCTGTGAAAGGGCTATTGATTTAATTTGTTGTGATTGATAAAGGCTTTACCAGGGTCATGACTTCTTCCTGCATCTGATTTTGGAGTAGGTCTTGTATGTGATGACTCTTCTGTGCTCCTCAGTACTGTTATGCTTAAAAGTGGTTTAAATACATGAGTTGGTGGCACCTAAGTGAAAAATCTAGGGCCTAACATTCAGGTATTTTTGGCCTGAATTTTAACCATGCTTCTAACTTTCCTGTGTTCTGCAGGTGGTCAGCAGTTCTGAAAGGCTCTGAACCCTAAAGGTGCCCTCATATTGCAGTGACATAATTCCTCTGCATGGTGATGTGATTCCTCCCCAGCTGCAGCTGACTTAGACCCGGGGTGATGAAGCAAACAGACTTACTCTGCCCACAAGGTATCCAGTTCAGAACACACCACCAAATGTTAAACATAGTGGCATGGTGATACACATGAAGGAAGGTGATCTGGCTGCTTTTCTTTCTCAGTACAAAGAAGATAGTGTCCATGAATTCAATTACTTTGGAAAAATAATACCACCATAGCACCTTGGCTACCTGTACAACCAAGAACAAAAGGAGCAGGAGATCAATATCTGTCCATACAAGTGCTTAAATATTACTGTACTTCTTCACTCCCTAGGCATGCAACTTCCCAGAAGGCATTAATATGCCATTAAAGGAGAAACACGATCTCTGGCTTCAATTTTATTTTGCTTTTCAATTAAGCAGTTTTGTAAAAAATTATGCATCTTTTAAGCAATTGTGTAAATATATAATTATCAAAATATAATTTCAGAGATATAAGCTTTGAGGAAGGGTTTTGTAATTGTTCTGGCTTTTTTTTTTCTTTTTTCCAAAGGTGCAGTTTTGTGGGTGGGTTTTTGTTTGATTTTTGGGGTTGTTTGTTTGGGTTTTTTTAAGGGTACCATTTTCTTGACATGGAACAGATTTTTCTGCCAGATCTTTCTTTTAAAAAAATCTAAATTTGATACTCACTACAATGAAATATATATCCTCCTCTAGAGTAGAGCTACTTTATCAGAGCTCAGGATCCTGTCCTAGGACAGTTAAAGACAGTTAAAACAGGAACGATGCTTAGGGCTGAGCTGCTTTTGTCTCTCACCCGGATATCGGCCTCCCCTGCGCTGTGGAGGTTCTGGCACTGCAAGTTGTAGCCGCCTTCCCACGTGGCAAGGATGAGCTGGAACAGAAAACAGAGGGATTACATTCGTGAACAGATGGAATGGCTTTTCCCCCTGCAGTTGTTCTGTCCTTATTGGCGGGTACCCACTCCTTCCATGAACTGATGTTCTTGAGCCAGACAACCTGCTAATATCTGGCATTTTGAAAGGGGAAAGGCATGGGTTAAGTGGAGAGATAAAATGATGCATTTCTTCTGTTTCTCTGGCTTTAGAGCCTTCAAGGCATCTATTAAAATCTCTCATTACTTAATGCATCTCCAAATCCTCGCTCCAAAGCAAACACTGGAATATTGTATCTTTGTCCTGAAGCAGTACGAACAGAGCTTAACACAGCTACTTGTACAAAGCTGTCCTTGAGAAAAATTCCCTGTTTGCCAAGTAAACAGAAGGCAAATGCAAAGCAGTGCAATGGGAGAAATATTTCCTAATGCCATACATGTCTCTTTATCCTACACTCTTAAGTGCTGGAGGAAGGGAAGGAGAGCCGGCACAGTGCTGAATGGAGGCGTGAATAGGCACAGAGTTTCTTAGATCCTGCACATGTCACATGGGGAAGCAGACAGAGCAATGAAATATCAGAGTGCCACACTGGGATGGAGCAGGTTTCCAGAAAACCATATGGCAGTTTTTGATATGGAATCTTTTTATAGTAACAGCCACGTAAAGCACTCAGCAGTCCTTTTAGAAGAGGTAGCATCATCTCTTGCTTCTAAATGCCATCTAGAATCCATTGATTTTGAAAAGATCTTGCTTATTCTCAAATAAGTGCACAGTGGGTTTGGGGACAAGCTGAGCAACTCAAGTTCTTGGGTCTTTCTCATCCTCTACAGGCACTGCAGAAAGTAAGGGTGGGAGAAAGGCACTGAAGTGTTATGCTGTAAGCAGAATTGCATGATGCTGAGAGAAGTGAGTTGCTTTCAGCTCTGGAGCTACGTTCACAGGGATGATGTATGTCAGCACAGAGGGGATGACTTTTTCCTCTAGTTCACACTGAAAAGAACTGCCCTGTGTTGAATCTGTGACAGTCCGTACAAAAGTGAAGCAGAGACATTCTCAGTGATCAAACTGAATTAATTCCTAGAGTAAATACATTAAAAACTGATTATTGATAATATCTGGAGGATTAAAAAGTAGCCTAGAATGCTCATTATAAATTCACATTAAAATGCATTGAAACCTGGAGAAGCAGGGTTTTCTACTGTTTTTATTCTGAATTGAAATTCAGTGACTGTTCCTGTAATGTGAACTTAGCTGTTTTAGGTGGCCAAAATAGCCCATAGAAATTGAATTCAGAGATGACAATATAGTAAATTAGCGTTTTATAGATAACTGATATGTAACAACTGAAACAAACACATTCCTTTACAACCAACCCATTTTTCTGCTTTGCTGAAGAAACTTCATCTCAAAGTTCTCTGCTGCAGTAGGTAAAATGTTGGTTCACAGAAATTTGCTAGGAAAAGATGCAATTTTCAATACTAGTCTATTTTACAACTGTTCCAATTTGTATATTATTACAGTGGATTGATTTTTGAAAAATCCCTTTTGCGTGCTGTCTCCTTGTGTAATAAAGGTTGGGAGTGAGGGCTGGTTGATTGCCCAGCAGGTCCTGGGTAAAGCCCTGAGAAAGGAAAGTGGTGTCTCACCGCATGCCAGGAGCTGCTGCAGGACTCCTCCATGGAGATACTTTGGGGGTATTTTTGGTCTGGATTGATTGATACTGATTTTTTGTTTGCTTTTTTTTAACCACCTGGTAAGTAGTAGAGTGAACCTTGCCAAAGAACTCTGTTGTGCTTTCACTTCTATATTAAATCTGTTTTTGATTATACCTTTCCAGTGATTTGTTAAGTGACCTTAAAACACACATTTGCCAAAAATCGGTGTAGTCGGCAGATTTGCAAGGAGTATCACTGGCTACTTACAAAAGCATGGAAGAAGTCCAAGTCCTAAGTTCTCAGACAAATGGGCTCAGGATAACTGGTATGATTAGAAAGCTGTGGAGGAAATCTGCAAGTTGCTAGGGGCCGTATAAAGGCTAGGAAAAAGAAAGTGATTATGTGCAAAATGTTAGATACCTGTCTGGAAGCTGCCTGCCACTACAGAAAAGATAGTATTAAAGAGAAACAAGAACTGAAAACTGAGATGGAAAACAACCAGGTTACTACTGTCCTTCAAAACAGAACAGCTCCAGAGACAGATACAAGATGAACAGAAAGAAAAACAAAAGTTGAAGGAAAAAGTGGACCTAATGCTTGTGTGGGCTTCAACTCCTCCTGACATTGTGCAGACTACTAAACTAATTGCATCTCTAGAAGACTGGTAGGGTAACATATGGAGTGGTCCCTGGGGTAACAGACCAGGGTTCTGCACTTGGGCTGGGGCAACCCTGGATGTACAGACTGGGGAATGAGAGGGTGGAGAGGAGCCCCATGGAAAGGGACCTGGGGGTCCTGGTCCATGGCAAGTTGAACACGAGTCATTGTGCCCTGGCAGCCAGGAGGGCCAACCCTGTCCTGGGGAGCATCAGGCACAGCATGGCCAGCTGGGCAAGGGAGGGGATTGTCCTGCTCTGCTCTGACCTGGGGCAGCCTCACCTCCAGTGCTGGGGGCAGCTCTGGGTGTCACAACACAAAAAAGACATTAAGCTATTAGAGAGTGTCCAAAGGAGGACCATGAGGATGGTGAAGGGTCTGGAGGGGAAGCTGTGTGAGATGTGACTGAGGTCACTTGATCTGTTCAGTCTGGAGAAGAGGAGACTGAGGGGAGACCTCATTATAACTTCCTTACCTCATTATAACTTCCTTATGAGGGGAAGAGGAGGGGCAGACACTGATCTCTTCATTCTTGTCACCAGTGACAGGACCCGAGGGAACAGCATGAAGCAGAGTCAGGGGAGGTTTAGGTGGAATATCAGTAAAAATGTTTTCACCCAGAGGGTGGTTGGACACTGGAACAGGCTCCCCAGGGCAGTGGTCACAGCACCAACCCTGACAGAGCTCAAGAAGTATTTGGACAATGTTCTCAGGCACATGGTGTGACTCTTGGGGAGTCATGTGCAGGGCCAGGAGCTGGAGTCAATCATCCTGATGGGTTTCTTCCAACTTGACATATTCTATGAAGCTTTCCTGCCAATGCTGAACAGGTGAGCTCAGGTAGCATCTCAAGGTTTTGGGGTTTTTTTTTCCAAGTATTTCATTCAAAGGTTCCATGTTGGAAAATGAGATGAAAAAACCATTAGAGGCTCATAAGGATCAATATTTCTTTTCAACATCACAACTTTTTAATTTGGTAATTTGGAAATCTGCAACTCCTTACAGATGGTCAGCATACAAATGGAGAGTAAGCTTCGAGGTGAGAATACGACTCTGTCTGACTGCATGGTTTTATTTAATTTCTTTTGTTCATTCTTCCATGATTTTAGAAATGCCAGATCTTTCAGATCATTCTATTTGCTTATTCCCCAGTCATTTTTCTTGGCAGAAGAGTTTCCTCTGATTCGTGTCTGCATTTCAAAAGCCAGCAGCTAAGACTGGAGATATTTTTTGACTTTTTTTTAACCTCAGTCTTTCATGTCAGCTTTTCTGTAGTTCAACATTTCTATTCTTTGTTGTAGGTGCCTTACATACTACTGTGTCTCCTTTAAGGAAAAGAAAAGAATTCACTTTGAGTTTTGACTCCTCTGCCTTGCAAGATAATTTTCAAGATTTCTGGCTAACTTCCTAATTTAAAAAAGAAAAGTTATTGTGGAAACTTGGAAAGCAGAGTAGTTTTAAGGGATCCTGGTAATCCTAGGCTATGACTTTCCTGTTGGCTCTCAATGATGTAGAAGGTAAGCAGCTCACTCAATGGTGCCAAATGAGCCAGATGCATATCTGGAACAGAAGCCAGCACCTTGACACAAGACATTTTGGTAGCAGGTCTCTTTTTTTCTGATACCAAACCCATACATTACTTGTGCTGTGTCAGTCACGCTCCCTTCTGTACACTGAGCAGTCACAACTCTGCAGAGCTGATGGTGTTATTAATCACTCAGAGATGCTGCAAGTGCAGGATCTGTCAAACAGATGAGAAATTCCACTCTCTCTTTCAAAACACAAATTCTCTTCCCCTCGAAAACAATTATTTGAATTCTTTGCATTCTTGGTAGCCTATCCTGAAAATAATATTAAAACCAGTATTGTTTGAAGCTATTTGGAAAAACAGATCACGTAAAGAGCAAAGCTCTGCCTTGTGAAAAAGTTCTTCTAAGTAGCAACATCCTATTAATTACTAGATTTTCATATTTTTCTGTTTGCATTAACGTTGCTCTTAACAGATTCCTGTTTTTACACTGATAAGTGGCTTCTATTCATCTACTCAAGTATAAATAGCATGAGAATTCACACAAATTGTTTTTCCTCATCAGTCCAACTCCTGCCTTATTTCCGAAAATGGGGAATCAAAGTGCTCAGAATTGAAAGTTGATTCTTTTGTCAGAAGTTTTGGGGCTGGGGGTTGGGCAGCAGGTACTAAAAGATAATGCAACCCCCTCACCTCACCAAGTAGCACACTAAGCTCTAAGAGCCTGACCCAAGGGCCTGTGCCCTGCGCATTTCAAGCTTTCAACTCCAAAAGTCTCACAGTTGTATCTTGTTTTTTATCTGTTCCCCATAGACAGGCTAGAAAGGAAAGTGATGTGATTTTCTGCATGGTTATTGCCATTTCTACTGATTGCAGGTTCTCTGTGCTCTTTGAGTTGTAGGAAAATCTCTGTTTGTGGTTGGGCTTTCTCAGAGAGGAAATGCCTAGAAGCAATAAGGTATTTCCCCTTGTCCCAGGGCAGGAGGAAGGCGAAGGGTGAGGCATCAGCATTGGGCTACGTCTGGCTGGTGACCGGTCACCAGCAGGGTTCCTCAGGATCAGTTCTAGGGCCAGTGCTGTTCAAAATACCTCTCAGTGATCTGGAGGCACAAATTGAATGCCCCATTAGCAGGTTTGCTGATGATATAAAACAGGGAGGTGCTGCTGACTCTCTTGAGGGACAAGAGTCCGTGCAGAGAGATAGAGTGGAGCACTGGGCAATCATCAGTGGGATGGACTTTAACAAGTCCAAATGTTGGATCTGACTCCTGGGATGGAGTATCATGGGAACAAGTATGAACTGGGGAGGAATGGCTGGAGAGCAGCCCTGTGGAAAGGGATCTGGGAATGCTGGCTGGCAGCAGCTCCCCATGAGCCATCATGTGCCCTGGCAGCCCCCAAGGGCAAACCTCATCCAGCCAGGAGAGGGGATTATCCCACTGCATCAGCCTCACCCTGAGCACTGTGTGCGGGTCTGGGGCCACCATGTGAGACGGTTCTGAAGATCCTTGAATGTACCAGAGGAGGGCAACAAAGGTGGTGACAGGGCTGGAAGCAAGTCCTGTGAGGAGCAGCTGAGGACTTCGGGCTTTAACTTGGAGAGGAGGAGGCTGAGGGGTGACCTCATTGTTCTCTGCAGCTTCCTGAGGAGGGGAAGGGGGGAGGGAGGTGCTGAGCTCCCTCCCTCCCCCTGGGATGCAATGATAGGATGTGTGGGAGCAGTTCCAAGCTGCACAAGGAAGATTTAGACTGGGCATAAGGAAGATTTAGACTGGGCATTAGGGAGCAATTCTTTACTGAGAGGGTGGTGAAACCCTCTAAGAAGCTTCCTAGAGAGGTGGCCTATGCTCCCAGCCTGTCAGTGTTTAAGAGGCATTTGGTCAGCCCTGAAACAGTCAGGCAGTTGGATTAGGTGGTTGCTGTGGGTCCCTTACAACTGAAATGGTCTATCTAGTACCTGGTCTGTCTACATGGAAACAGCTAAAAAGGAAAGCTAAAATCTAATAATGGAGTTAGCATTCAAGTAATTAAAATTCCTCTTAAAAGTTCAGAGCAGGAGTCTGAGCACCAGCGTTCTTCTTGTGAAAAAAAACCAGCAAGATGTTATAATGGGAGTGATGTTTTATTGGATTTTCTAAGGTGCTCCAGTCCTCACACCAATTAAAACAACTTGATATGACCACTATTCTCTTAGTCTCACTAGACTAAGAAAAGGAGACTAATCGACCTGTGTAGCACAAAGAAGGGCTTAACTTGGAGTGCTGTGAATCACTTATTTCCCTTGGCCACTGGAGACTTTAGTTAGTCCTTGTGAATGGCAGCTCCTCCCTGGATCTATAGACATGGACAAAATAGTCCTAAAAGCAGCTGCCTGATGGCCACATCACAAGGAAAAGGAGTCAGAGCAATGTTTCAGAAAGGAAAGAGAAATGACATTTTCTTTTTTATCTTAAATGAATTTAGAATGGAATGCCTAAGCAGATCATCAATGTCTAAAAACAGAGACCAGATACTAATAATCGCACGTTTTTACTTTTTTGGTTTTTAAAGGGAGAAGTCAGCTCCTTGCCTGTAACATGACCTACTTCCACAAGCATGCAACATCTGAACTGTCTTGCTATACCCAAGAAGCTGGGGTGAAGCATACCACAAGGCTTCTGAGACCATCACACTTTTACATGATAAGCCAATGAAAAGAGGAAGGTACCACTTATCATCTTCAACTTGTCATTAAATCAGTCTTAAAATATACCTAGAAAGCTTTAAGGTTTTTTTTTTGCTAAAACATTAAATTGTAAAATCATCTGTGAATAGTATTTATTGAAGAATATCTCTCTATAGATGTTGCCTATCTTTAGACAAGACTCCAAGAAGTGTGGTATAATCCCAGATTCTAGATGGATAGCTGAGATGCAGAACAGCCTGTGTTTACAGATTGATGCCTTTGTGCCTCAAAGATCTCAGATAAGCTGTACTCTGGCATGACTATAAACCCCCTAGGGAAGCAGTGTGGGCTTGGTGGTTCAGCCCAGGACTGGGAGATTCCAGAATGTCCCAGCCTTGCAACTTGGCTAGTGCCATGGTTTCCCCAAATGTAAAAAATTAGTGGTGGTGTTGTGCCAAATAAATCCAGGTGCTGAATAGGAAACACCTCACAAGATTTATCACAGGGGAAATACTTTGTTGTTCCTCTTTATGATGCATTTGAGATATTTTTCATGGGGACAGAACTATGAAAAGTGTGCTTTGGGCTACTGCTTGGTGAGGCTTTCCAGCTCTCCATGGATTTGGTTAGAGGTCAAAAAATTGCAGTCATGGTGTCTCCCCCAAAAAGATCGTCTAATTCTTTAATATACCAACTGGAGTTTGCTATCCTGACCTGCAGCACACACAGCTGGACCCACCCTAAGTTGGATATATCCTCCAGCTGGAGCACTGTAGCTAAAAGGATACTGATTATTCCAGGGTGGAAGAAATATGCTATCCTACGCTTTCTTCCTGTTTTCAGGTCAGAAAGTTCATAACATGGTGGCAAAAAATAAGACCCCCTTCCCAAGTGAAGTTTAGATAATTTTTTGAAATTTCTTTATCAATAAAAACTCTTTCAAATGTAAAGCCATATTGTTGAGAAACTACCAGCGAATTCTATTTAATACTCCTTAAGTAAATGGGAGTCTGATAGAAAGATTAGTGAACTAATGACTTCAAAATTACTTGAAATCAGTTATGAATGGTAATTACTTTGAGTATTGCTGTTGTCTGGGATAGTGGGATAGGAAAAAAGAAATCCTGTCTAGGCTTATTTTCCATGAGTCTTTGATTACATCTGTTCTGAATAGTTCCCCTATCATATTTTATTGTACCAGTGGTGGTATTAGAAACTGTGCACATATGGAAAACCTCATAATATGAAGTTTTATTCTTGGTTTACAATAAGGTTCTACCGAATTCTGCTTGAATGTGCACGAGAGATTCACAGCACTGCCTTTTTCGATGACCAGGTTAAACGTTCTACTGAAATGCAGAGCTCAGAAAGGTTAGTATGAAAGACAAGGAGAACATAGGGGATGAAAACTGAGATGTGAGGACAATGTGCCCAGCTGGAATAACAGCAGGCAAGGGCAGCAAAGTCAGCTCCTCAGCTCTCCAAAGAAATTATTCGATTAAGATAGAAGAACACCTAGTAATTTAACTCCATTCACACAAAGTTCTTACTCGACCAGAAGAGCTGTTTGCTCCTGTCCTTACATTTCACTGCTTTACAATGCACTCTCAGTGACCTTTTGCTCTCTAGGTTTTTTGTTTTCCCACTTCTCCTTTTCTTCAAATGATAGAGAAGTGCACCTGATCTCTTCTGGTTTCTCACTTTGTTATTTTTCTCTTGCTGCCCTAAGGTACAAATAGTCTTTCAGTACCAAATAATTGCTTCAAATGAAGCCTTCACCTCAAGCGCCAGTACTGATGGATCTAGAATCTTTCCCTGTTTCTGTACTTAATTTAGATTTGTTAACTTCTGAACAATTAATGAAGGATTAAACAATAATTTATCACAACCTTATTAAAGAAAAATCAAAACAAACACCAAAAGCAAGGTTATGTTGAAGTTGGATTTCCACATTAAAATTCCAGGACAGCTCCAAGTGGTTAGTATCTTTGTCACATTTCCCCATCATCTGCACTGTTAAAGGTTGACTTAGAACTTGTGCTACACAAGCTCCATCTTTTTAACACATATACAGATAAGAAGCAAATCCCTCTGATGTGAGCCATCATAATGATGGAATAAAACAGAGTTGAAGGGCTCCTTCTATTTTTGATTTGTTCCTCTTGTTTTGCTCCATTATGCTTAATTCAGGTATTATACTTTCTAGTAATACATGAGATATAATCTCAGTTGCAGTGGGTAGGGCTAAAAGTGGTGGCTGATGGCCCTGATTGTTCTGGAACTCCTGGGAATCCTCACACCACTTTGGCATCTGTGAACATGCAAGTTATGGCTATAATTGAAAAACTGGACTTAATGTGGGATGGATTTTTAGCTCCTAGAAACAGTCAAAGTGCAGTTGATTTACTGCTTTTTATTTTAGTTATCCTGCAAGGTAGAAGAGTTTTTTTCTGGCTCCTCTAGAAAGGTTAATGCACTGGGCTGGCAATACTTGTGAGTTCTGCTCTTTTCCCTTTGCTCTGAGACAAGGGGTCCTCACATGCAAGTCCTACTTCCACACATGGATGTGGTTGCTTGCTTACAAATCCCATGGATTTGTAATAAGTCTGAGAAGCTACCTGGGGATACAGGCAGCTTGAGACATCACGCCACCCCTCTGCTAATGACATATATCTCTAGATCTCCTTTTTAATCTGGCCCAAATGGTGCTAGTGTCCTGGTTTTCTCAGTGCCTGATCAACAGAAGGACTTGGGTGAGACCTTGATGACCAGCTGAGATTTGATTTAAATAGGGCAGAGGTGATACTTATTGCTGGGGAAAGCAGCCTAGGGCTGTGGCAGAGATTATGTCTATTCCTATTAGTGAGAGAGAGAGTATCCTCGCCTGGGTAATTTCAGAATTCAGAGATCAGCACTGGTCTTCTGTGTTTCCAGTTTTAATTTATCACTGAACTTGTGACAGTTTGGACTCTGGTGCCTCAGGTTGCATCCCTGAAGTGTGGTTTGTAAGCACATGAAACAGTTTTAAAATATACAAAGATTTGATGTTTTTTCACAGTAAGCTGGTTTACTGTTCATAGTTGGTAATTTTAGTATCTTAAAGACTTGTGCAGAGAAAAGACATATTTCTTAAGGGAAATTGTTAAAAGTTTTGATTTTTGTTAAAGTAAAAAGGTGCTGGCTGTTTTTCCTTATACAGAATTTGACAATATTCTAGAAATTGTTGGATCAGTAGAGTTGATCTGGACCTATGAGCACTTACTGGTACAGAAAAGTACGCAACAATAACAAACTGATGCAGGTTTCTTTGGTAGCAGCAATGGTGGGAAGAATTGTCTTTTGCCTCCTCAGCAGCCCACCTACAGCCTGCTCAGTTTAAGCACAGGACCTTTGCCTAAGCTTCAGGTACTTGAAAAAAACATGCTCCAAACCCAAGTGCCAAATTCTCTCATATTGAACTGGGGAAGGTAAGCGTCTTTGACAACTTCAGGAAAATCGATTTGCCTAACTCAGAACTCTAAATAAAGGTCCAACAAGCTGCGCTTCCGGGAGGCCTTCAGAGGCATGTAATTCTTTGTTGACTCAAAAATTTTGAGACATCTCAGTGGGACGAGGGCAGCTGGGCAGAGCCCTTATCTTTAGACCTTGTCCTTCAGGGATCATAGGGGTATCTGACCTTATGCTAATGGCACATCTTAGAGTTGTCCTGGAGCTGTTCCTCTGAGTACTTTGCAGATTGTCTGACCTCAAAGCTCAGAGATAAAATCGGCTCCCAGATACTTCATGCCCACACTGCAGCGCATGTGGCTATGGCTCAAAAGAGGAATCTGCCCTTGGAGATTTAAAAACAGCCCTTTATTATGACTCTTTGCTGTAACCTTTGTCTTCTTGCCTTGAGGTTGCACAAATCAACTGTCATGAAGCGCCAGCTATAACTAGTCAGGAGATGAGGGTGAGGAAATGAAGAATTGAAGTACAGGTACCCCCATCAGTAGGTTTACCATGTTCCTCATTAAATCCATCATGTGGGACAGGCTGTATTTGGACATACAACCTTTCTTGCGAATAAGGTATTTTTTCCTTTTGAATGCCTAAGAAGCAACCCTTACATTCTGGAGCTATTGCAAGAAATGCTGTGTGGCACCTTATAAGCAAAACAAAGAAAGATGGTTGGTTATGGGGGTTTCATTTGGTGGGGTGTGGGGAATGTGTTTTTCCTCTATTGTAGAGCTTCTTATTTTGTGATTTATCCCTGATAAAGAGAGACCAAAGGGATTTAGATGCAGTGAGAGGATGGAGGAATAAAACAACTGTTGTAAATGTGTCTAACCAGGAACTGATCCTGGATCACAGTCACTGGAAGGATCAGCTGTGTTTACATAAGGAACCACTGTGCAGAATGTGCTAAATATAGGTAACTCTTGCCATAAAGAGCTTACTGTCCACAAAAGACTGAGAAAATAAGGGGCATAGAGAGAAGTTTGGGAAATTAAACATTTTGAAATATTGAATCACCATGACACTATTTGGTACTGAAGATGATTTCTGCTCTCCCACTTGCCTGCTTTTCTTTAGTCCTTCAGGCAGGACTGCAAGTATTAACTTCCATTCTGCTCCTTCACAGGAGAAGCTGTGATAGGAGCCAGGGAAGTAGGCTAAGAGAAAATACAGAGCCAGTATTATGGAAGTGTGTTTTGTACAGTGTAAAACCAGCCTGGCTGACAGTCCAGAGCTGAGAGTGAAATCTGCAGTAGAACAGCTGGCAGTGCAGATCAGCCATCATGTTTCCTGGGTTTCCAGATCTGCAGAATGTGGAGCTGTGAGCTGGCACTGCCAGCCATGCCCAGCTGCAATCTGGGAGGTGTAAATCAGCAGCCTCCAGCCTTAGAATCAGGGTCTCAAGGGACTAATCTGAGGACTAACACAACCCAGTGAGTGTCTGCAGCAAAGTTAGCCTCAGGAAGGATGGAACAGGAAGGCAGCTGAACAGGAGGTGGCTAAATACAGTTCCTACCAGGATGTAAAGGTGGCTAAACCAAAATTTGCTTCATTCGTGCCAATGAAACCTGCTAAAATTTTCTTTGTTCTTCCATTTACTTACTTGTGGCAGCCCAAATCAGACTGGAAAGGAAAGGGGGCAGCGATACTGTTTCTATTCAGTTAATCTTTTTTTGCTGAGTCCTGCTACTGCAGCCAGTTATCTGCATACCTTCAGGCAAAATGGAGAATTAAACATCAAAGTACTAATCTGAATTCTGGAATACAATCGTTGTGGAGTCATCAAACCTTCCAGCAATTTTGCTGGTTTCTCCTTTGCTTTAAACCTTATCCTGCACTCCCAGACTCCCAAAGCAGCCTCTGAAGCCAGCTGGAGCACTGACCAGGATAAAGCTCTGTGTAACACAATCAGTCCTTTGCACAAAGGCACAAACCTAAACTGCTCCTCAGCCATTTGACCAGGCCAGTCACTTGGTTTAATTCAAATAAATTTAAAACTTGAAGTCTTTGGGTGTCCTGTTTGACTTCTGAAAAGTTTCTTGTCCAACTAACAGAATAAGGTGGAAACTGTGGCCAAGAGCCCCAGGAGTGAGAAATGCTGTGAGGCTGTGCAGGCAACAGAGCAATGTCAGCCGACACCATGGAATCAAGCACATTCTTCAGCCAGGGCTTCTCACGCCCAGGGTCACTCTTCAGAAAAAAAAAAAAAAGTTTTGTGGGTTTTGTCTTCTAGTGTTTGTTTTTAAGGGCTTCAAGTAATGTATGTTAACACCTTAATATTAAAAGTACCACAGTGGCCAAAAGGCTGAGAAGGGGCAGCTCCCAAATAATATCCAAATTGTGACTTTCAGCTTCTGTTTCCCTCTGCAGAGGGAAAAACCACACACGGCTGCTGAGGGGCACTGTTTGAATCCTCTGCTGTTGCAATATCATCAGATGCATTCAAACCTCTCTTCTGGTTCTAAAGGGATCCTGAATTATATGAGCATGTTCCTTTCTGATAAGTATTTGGGAAATAATCTGTGTGACCATATTCAGCCTCCAAGTCCCACAGCCCTCGCTTTTGGATGAAGTGGTAAGTTTTTAACATCTGTCTTTTACTGTCTGACTGTATGAGAAAAGCTTCTTAGTCTCAAGAGCAGAAAAATAATGCCAATAAAATAAATAAATCAGTACTTTCTATCATCTATAAATCTATTCATGTTTAAGCATGGGCCTGGAAAAATCATTGAACAGATGGTCTTCGGAATAAAACCCAATCTATGGCATTTTCATGGGTGCTGAAGGACCAGGTATAGGTATGTTTGAGCTGAGTGCCTGCTGCAGATTCAAATTTATGCTTGTGGACATGGTCCTGGCAGCAAAGAGCTGTCCTTCATGCGAACTGTAGCTCAGGAAGGATGATAAAACATGCCAAGA
Source organism: Rhabdornis inornatus (assembly GCA_013397075.1). Classification (NCBI taxonomy): domain Eukaryota; kingdom Metazoa; phylum Chordata; class Aves; order Passeriformes; family Rhabdornithidae; genus Rhabdornis; species Rhabdornis inornatus. The sequence goes on from VWZS01009191.1 coordinate 487,809, forward strand.
TCTAAGATGAGAAGGGACTTTTAATACTGAGTTTATTTTGCTGTTGATCTAAACTTTCCTAGCAAAACCACCTGTCACTAAGATATTTCTGCTGAAAGCTGTATCCTTCTCACCTTCCTCAGCAGTGCTGCATGGAGGAGCACGTACCTCTATGAGCATGTAGAAGGAGAGCAGTGTGATGCCCAGGTTATACACGATGAGGTGAGGCCTGAGAGAGAAAGGAGGTCTGTTCTTCATGAACTTGTTGCCCAGCCATATGCAGAGTAGATATGCTCCAGTAAGGAAAAACGTGGGAAGGTAAGAGTCCAAAAGGAACCATCCTCTAACCCTGGCATCTAGAAAAGGAAACACATGGAGCAGGCAATTAAGAAAGCTATGGTAAAGCATTGCTAAAATAAGGCAGAGCACATCATAAAGAATCTGCTAAAAGTGTGAGATGAAATCAGCCATTCTTTCCCCACAAGAGCTATCTATTGCTTTCAACTTACCAAAACGGCATGCTAAGTCTCAGAGAATGTGGGCTTAAAACTGCATAGAATTCCCTAATAATTTAAAGTCACATAAATCACCAATTTGAATAGTAAAGAGAAAATGAAAGGGAAAACCCCATTCTTACATGCTTTAAAAAATTTTGTTTAATGTTTTGTCTTAATATTTATTTAAATCCTATCTTAATCTGCTCAGCAGACAATTTGCAGATAGTATTAAATACAAAGTACGCTGTAATGTTGCCAGCTCACATGTTATTTTAGTTCTGCACTTGCCATACAAAATGCTCATACAAGGGGAAGACTTTTCCAAAATATTAAATATGAAAAGCAAGTGGCAAACATTTACTTTGATGGTAATCAAAGATTTTTGGCTGGGCAAGGGCTTGTTTTCTCATAGTTTCTGTCCCAGTTGCCTGGTCCTGAAATGAAATATTAAGGTCAAATCCTGCTTGCCTTATTCACACAAGTAATCCCATTGGCAGTAATCAGATAGTTCAGTGTATATGAGCAAAGCCTAATCCCAGATGCCAAGCTGGAGGCACCACTTTGTTTTCATATGGGCAACTGGATGTCATGAGTGAAAGGGATGCGCTTTCTTTTCTTTCTTTTTTCTTTTTCCAAGATGAAGCAAAATCTAGAGTCAATTTGCCATAGCAATATTCTTCAGCCGTTTACCTATGGAAAGAACAAGGGGGCATCACAGCTAGTTTTGAGAATGACTTATGGAGTAAGTGAAGAAAGAAGTCAGTGAGGAGTCATTGTACAGGTCTCACAGAAAACAGTTCTTTCTGCTCTTAGAAAGATGTTTTTGCTCTTGGAAAATGTTTTAAATTACTTAGATTATTTTTTTACAAAGGCTAAGATTGTGTTAAAAATTGTAAAAAGAAAAGCTATTCACAGTTCATGAAAAAATCATTTTACTGTTTTTCTGCCTGTGTTGAAATTGGAAAAGACTGGGCAATGGATGATGCACCAAGTAAATGTGCCCAAACATTTAGTAATTGATTGAAATTTTGCTGTACTGTATTATTCCCAACAATTCCTTCCTCAGAAATACATGCATGCAGGTATACGTAAAGTGAAATTTTACAAATGTTAGAGTAACCTGCATATGAGCCAGGCTTTGAACACCAGCTTTCTTTCTCATTAAATCTTTCCTCTGCTTCCCCCCACATTTCCATTGCAGTGGCTTTAACATTCATCCATTGAATTTGGATTCCATGAGGGCTGTTAGCCCTCTTGCAGGAAAGACTTTCAACCAGGCCACCACTACCATGGAAGTCCAATTCTCTCCTGCTTTTGACTCTTCCTTTTGGACTCCCAAAAACCTCTAGGAGCAGAGAGGTGTAGGATTAAAGCAGCCACAACAGCGCAATCCTTCCTTTTATGGCAGCCTTGCTTTGTTGTGTGTTACCAAGCCAGAACGCCTTTTGTCTGTCTTCAGATCTCAATGCTTATTAGGATCACCTCAGTGTGAGAAGGAAACACTTCCAACAATCTCTTAAAGCTCACAAGCCATCTGTGAAGCACTGGAATGAATATTTTAGAAGTGATTCCGCTCCCTTATGGGCTCTCAACATGACACAGGAGTCATAGGACAGGTAAAGGTTGAGTGTTTAAGTGTTGATGTCTTAGGAGTGTGTTTTAGGAGCATAAGAATTTAATTTATTTAATTGGTATCCTAAATGAAGATGTAGAAAGCAGTCATATCAGCAAGACTGCTATGGAAGGAAAGGTCTCCCATTCGAGGACTGCAACACTTGGTGCTTAAAGGTTATGTGCAAAAAGGCAAATTGGCATCAGTAGATAACAAAACTGCATGTTTGCTCAAAGAGGAAAAACATTCAGAAGAGTCCAGAATACAAATCAAATTACACAGAATAAATTCTGCCCCTCAGAAAGTTTTCATTCTGCTGTGAGTGGCCAGAAGCATGTGGGCTGATCCACACAAAAGTAGAACTCGTGTGCTTGTTCAGGTCAGCATGTCAAGTATTTTTAAGTTCTATAGTATTCCAGTTTTAAGAGAAATTGTTAAAATATGTACCCTTCCTGAATATTTCCCACCACGACCTCAATACCCTGAATAGTAAGACAGTTTCTGGCAGAAAGTGGTTTATAAAGGGCAGCCAAGGAACGTGACTGCTTTGTTTCCACTTCCACTTATCCCTGAATGACAAGCGGAGGGAGGTTTTTATGTGTCAAGAAGTGTGAGGAAAGAGAATGTATTTAAAAAGAAGTTATCAGAAGAATGAGAGATGAAAAGTATTCCTGTTGACCAACAGTTAAATCTCCGTGTTTAAGTACTATAAAGTTACACTGTCAATAGGAGAAAGGATTATTTTTACAGTATTGAACTTGCCAAGCATCTGAAATTGAGACCAAAGCACTGAATAAAGTCACAGTGGGAAAGCACTGGACTACAGCAGGGGGAGGAGCAGGCGCCCACAAGCTCTGATCACTCCGTGAATAAGCTCATTCAGGTCACTGGCCATGATGTGCCAAACCCTTGGGGTGAAATCCTGGCTCCTTTTCAATGAGTGGCAGGCCTCCCAGGCTCTTTAAACATATCAGGCTTTTATCAATGAGGTTTAGAAACATTTTGATTCAAGTTTCTGTATAGCTTTGGCCAGTCAGTATCTTAGATTCAGTCCTTTTAAAGGTGCAGAAGGTAGATGGTTTGCCCCAGTGCTTTGCTACTGATCATAGTCTATTAAGGAAAACTGCTTTTTTCTTTATCATAACTTTAACAAAATATATCTCTTCTTGACCACCTTTGTTTCTTTCAGAGATAAAACAAACAACCAGTTAACTAGATTTCGCTCCTGCAATTCAGTATTACTTAATTTTGCATAACACCAAACAATACTCTGCAGATGAAGGGTTACCCTGGAAAAATTATCTCTTACAGAAGAAAATTGCTATTTCACTCGTTCTCAATTTGCCTTGAGCATAAGAACAATATGGACCAACACCAAATTGTAAGACCACCCCTTATTAAGAGATGAAAGCAATGGGCAGGTATATGGCTGCTGTTCCCTGATCCAAAGGACTTGTTCTGCTAGTTCCAAAGCAAACACGGAGGTAAAGTTATCTACAAAGCCCAGCTGATACCAGTGAATGAAGGTACAAAATACGCCGATATTTACAAATCAAATTCAGGTCTCTGATAGTCTGTCCCTCATTCTAGTTGGGCAGTACTGCAGCTTGTGTTAACCTGGTGCTCCCAATGTGACAGAGATTGCCTCTGGGAACTAGAGCGTGGCTTTTTGTCTCTTCTAGTGCCCTCAGACACTTCTGGTAAAGATGACAAAGACCTGCATAGTGATACAAGTATTTCAGGAGTTACTACCTAAAATATAAACAATAAATAGGGGATTGTTTTTTAAAATGATAGAGTACTGTTATCCACCCTTTTAATTCATCTTGATGCTAAATGAGGTGTGTACTGTGGATGAAAATCAGTAGAGAGAAAGAAGAGGAATGGTTTGGGGGGTTTAGGTGCTTGGGGAAGCTCTCAAATTCATTATATATTCATCCGTGGGGTCATTCAATTTAAAACTGATTGCAGTTTATTGTGAATTATTTATGTGAATTATTTATGTGAATTATTTATGTGGATGAACACACTGCAGGGAGATGTGCTATTCAGGAAATGTATGATACTGTGTCATTACACCACCAGCTAAATTAAAGATCAGAGTGCAGCAGCGTGGACAAACAAAGCTATCTTCAGCACTGATGTCTGGAGAAGGATGGTGATGTACTTGGCAAGCAATACAAATAATACTTGTTCAATTGAAGGACTTAATAAAAGCCCAAAGGGATCTCTGTGCTATTCAGAATTGGATCAACTATAGCTTACTCCTTCAGATAATTTGTCTGGACCAACAAAAAAGGAGGAATGAAAGAGAACATCATGTCCATTTGGAAAAAAAACCCAAAACCACAATAAAACAAAACACCAAAAAGTAGTGCTTTATTCTTCTGATCACATTTCTTTGTTAATATTAAAATGCGCTATCAAAGAAGCCATTAATAAAACCTATTCTGCTTTAACCATTTCTGCTGCAGTTCCCAAGCTGTTCAGTGTTTCTTCACTGGAAATCTTTCTTTCAAACTTCACATCTACTGTAGACATGATGGAAAAGATTTTGTAGCCAGCCAGCCAGATAAGAAAAATTAGAATTTCTTGTGTTTAAGAATACTACTTATTTCCCTTTTCCTTCTGATTAAGCAAGAACTGTTCCTGTGACGTGGAGAACATTACTGCAACAAATTGGGAATTCATAATCATGCATCCATCCCCACAAGCAGCACCTCTGGATTTAACCATGGGTAAAAGTTTTCAAGGCAATTCCTGAAATTAAACCCCGCCTTATCAACAGCAAGGTGGCCTTGCAGGGACCTACTCTGAAGACTGTGTCCTGTCTAAGCTCCTGTCTCACCCCTTTCTTATATTTGCTTGGCTCTCTTATCTCTGACTTTGATGTTTCATCCTCGTCTGTGGTCCTATTTTAGGTTTGGATTTTCTTTTTACTTGTTTCAATCCTAACAAAGCATGAGGCACCTCCAACCTACAATTATTTAAGTTATTCTTGTCCAAACTGTTCCAGAAAGCAATAATAGGAAGTCAAAAGATATATCTGCTCTCCCACCCAATCTACTGGTTTATAGAAATTTTGGATGTGATCCTGCAGGTTGCTTTTGCTCCAAGTATCCTTCTGAATTAGGCAATTTAATAAGTAGCTGGACCAAACAAATGAGGTTAAGAATGACAATCAGTCCCAAACCAGATCTTCCACTTTCATAAAGGTCTAGGTTTTCAGGCTTTTCATTCCGTGTTAGGATGTAAAATTGAATTTCTCTGATACTCTCAGAAACAAAGGAACCACAAATCATTGCATCGATAGATTTGCTGCAATAATGGTGTCTTCCTGATAATACTGTGATTCTGCCTAGTTTACATTTTTCAATAAGAAGCTACTCAGCAAATTTATTAGAAGTTTTTTGGGTGGTAATTTCTAGAAGTATTATTTCTTTAAAGGGCTTAGGTAGACCAGCTTACCTCGAGGTCCAAACATATAGTCCACAAATGCATTTACTTCCCGGTCAAAAGCTTTCAGGGTCTCCTAAAAAATACAGAAAAGGACATGTGAAAAAGACATTATCTCAGGGTCACAGAGAGAATACAATTTAAAAAAACTCCAATAAACTTGTAAAAATTTTGTCATGTGCAAGTATTTCCAAAGTACACAACATCCTGTATACTGAAAATACCCCAAATCTCTTTAAAAATTAGTTTAGGGCAGATTGTGGTCTAGATAACAATACAGGCCTCATTGCTGGAAACTGCCCAAACCAGAACTCTTCAGGAAGGGAAATTAAGGTTTATGAGAATCAGCAAGTATCACAGTAAATCCATCTGCGATGAGTGTAGTTTTCACTCTGATAAAGATGCTGCTTTGTTTTTACTACGTTTCCTCAACTGAATATCTCAATGCTTTACACTTAAAGAAGGAAATCTTTAAGTGATTAAGTGAAGGTGAGCCAACTGAGATTTCTCTAAACTAGGCCCCAAGTTCCTATAAAGAAAGCCTACAGAAGACTATTGGATCTAGAGGTCCAATAATGAAGTTCAGCCCATGTAGGGTGGCAAGAAGAGGTGGGTTACATTACATAGACATTGTGTTTTGAGGTCTTAGTCAAAAACAGACACAAACTTGCTAAACCTGCCAGCTTAGCAGCTTCATTGACTGAGTTGGGAGCTAAGCCATGACCTACACAGTCCTTCCCCCAGCTGGACGAGGTGCTTTCTTCCCAGACTCCAGCTCTGGGCAGTGGCTTCCTGCATGCCTTGCCACAACCTGAGGTCAGCCAGGTTCTTCATCTCTTCCTCCCAACAGTGTCCTACTGTGCCTGATGAATTAATTTCAGCACTGAGAAAATGCAGCCAGGCTGAGGAGAGAGACACAGAGTGATGCTGAGCCTCTCTGCAGGGCAGGAGCTGCTGTGGACTGTGAGTGCATTTGAATGCCAGATATCTCCACACCAGCCTGGACTGCAGACACCATTAACAGATTTGCCTTATGAAGAACCATATTTGCACATGGGAAGGTCCAGCCCTGGCCTCTCCATTCCTTTACTGTGACTGGGTTGTGATCTGAGCAGAGACAAATTCCTGGAACTCCCAAGCCCCCTCCTTGTGTTTCTTCTGTTCTTGATTTCGGTCCTCAGATTGCTCAAAGTGGACAGATTTTGTGTGAACATGTGGTAACGAGAGGTTCTTTCGGCACCTTAGGCTACAAACCTCTGTCTCTGCATTCATGTTTTCTTGGAGAAAAACCCAACAAAACCCTCAATACTAAAAGTAAACAAAAAAAAAAGATTTGCTCAAAAGAAACTGATGATTCATGATAAAAGAAAGGTTTCTCATACTTCACAGCACTGAGGAAATGAAACTAGCTGCTAGGAAAGTGTCATGGCTACAACCCATAAAGAAAGGCATTTTCTGAATTTCAGATAATTACCTTAGCAGCCTAACGACGGCTTCTGTCACAGGAGGTGACTCCATTTCTAGATGTGGGACCTGTGCAAAAATCTGCTTCCATTTTTATCTCCTTGAGCTATACAGTAGCTCTTTTATTATTTCATGACAATCATACTCCCTTCTGGGAAATGCCATTCTACTGTTTGTCTGTGATGTGCCCACCTGCTGCATTAATTTGAAACAGACCTATTCCTGTGCTAAATGGTTTTGTGGTTAGATTTAACAGACTGCTTTGGAAAAAATACAGTAACGGGTTTGAGTGACTTGTAGGAATGAGCATGCAAAGTTATTTGCTTTCATGCTTAAATTACATAAACAAATCTTACATGTCCAGAACAAAATAAAACACTGTGTATATTCCTTTTATACTAAAATACTGTACACAAACCTATTCTCAGCTGCATTGAAATGGAAATTAGGTACTGAATGCTTCTAACAGTTAGATGGAGGAACAGGAATGGTAGAATATTAAGAAGAAAGAGCAGAATAAAAGAAAATAATCATTGAATTGTTTAGGTTGGAAAAGACCTTTAGGGCATCAAGTCCACCTGTAGACCCAGCTCTGCCAACTCCACCACTAGACCATGTCTAGTGCCATATCTACATGTCTTTTGTACCTCCAGGGAGAGTGATAAAATCACTTCTGTGGTCAAATGTTCCAGAGCTTAACAACCCCTCCAGTGAAGAAATTTTTCCTAATACCTAATCTAAACTTCCCCTGGCACAACTCGAGGCCATTTCCTCTTGTCCTGTCACTGGTTGCCTGGGAGAAGAGGCTGACCCCCACCTGGCTACCCCCTCCTTTCAGGCAGTTTTAAAGAAGGATAAGGTCTCCCCTGAGCCTCCTTTTCTCCAGGCTAATCACCCCCAGCTCCCTCAGCCGCTCTTCACAGGACTTGTGCTCCAGACCCTTCCCCAGCTTCACTGCCCTTCTCTGGACATGCTCCAGCCCCTCAGTGTTGTTCTTGTAGTGAGGGGCCAAATCTGAACACAGGATTCCAGGTGTGGCCTCACCAGTGCTGAGTACTGGGGGATGATCACAGCCCTGGTCCTGCTGGCCACACTATTGCTGATACAGGCCAGGATGCCATTGGCCTTCTTGGCCACCTGGGCACACTGCTACCTTGCATTCCACTGTCACCTGGTCTAGGTCCTTTTCCACAGGGCAGGTTTCCAGCCACTCTGCCCCAAGGCTGTGACGCTGCCTGTGCCTTGCTGGACCTCACACCATTGGCCTCAACCCATCCATTCAGCCTGTCTAGATCCTTCTGCAACGCCTTCCCACCCTACAGAAGATCAACATTCCCACCCAACACAGGTTACTGCTTCATCAACCCAACTTGCAACCTCTCACACCTGGCTGGGATGAGCAGGCTGCATGCTGAGCAGATGAGCCAGTCTGAAATTAAATCTACCTCCTTATGAGCGTGCTTAAATAACAGAGTGAGGACTTGTACCAGCTGACAACCTTGTTTCCATCTATCTTAATTAGCATCACAAAAATTCTCTGCCTAGTTTGCCTTCATTGGTAATTTGAGAGTAGAACTTTTTCCAGGAGATGCAGCAGAGAAACAAATATTCTTCTTAAGAATGTCCCAGCCTTTGTCTCTCTTTCAACATTATACAGTTTATTTTAGTTTTACAGGAAGTAAAAAAGAGATTTACAAGATATAGATTTGTAAGATTGTTATAGAAAATATATTTGTTTATGTACCTAAAACTAGTAGCAATATTTTGTAAAAAAATTCTTATCTAAGAAAAGGTAGGTAAATTTGTGTGACTAGTTTTGACACCTTCCTGTCAACAATGCTACAAGAGACTCTATTGTATTTCTGGGTTTTAGAACATGTCCTTAATAGTACCTCTGGGCAGATTAGATGCAAATGTCTTGCTCAACATGATCTCTCACATTTCTAAAGGAAAGCAAATATAACCAGTCTGAACAAATCCACATGCTCAGACAACTCTCTTCTCTCTGGCAAATCACTGTAATAGCTTCTATCAACGAAGGTATTTGGGTTACAAGGCTAAAGATTAACATGTCTTTCATGTTGTTTCTTCTTTTGTACAAAAGGACATTGCTCTGCATATTAGCAATGTACATTCCTTGGCAGGATTTTGGACAGATTTGTGGAAGATCTATTTACCTAAACCTATTAAAAAGACAGTAGGTTATCTGAGCAAATCAAATCACCCAAATGGAAAGATCTGGAGGGAGCACAAAGTCAACAATGATAAAGCAACAGAGATCTCTCTAATGAGATATTTCAGTATTTTTGCACAGAAATGTAGGTAAGTGAATAGGTAGCACAGCGCACATAAGTGAATTATTTTTCATGCCACTGCACCTAAAACACAATTTCAAAGTCGCTGGGTATGTAAAAAATATATCACTTCTTGTTACACGTTTATATATTTTTGTAAGTGTTGGTCTTCATTGAGAGACCAATATCTACTGGTTTTCTAGTAGTTTTAGCAGAAGTAGTATCAGCTATGTAAAAACTAGGTAAATGCTATCTAGACAGTGCAGATATCAAATCAACTTTGATTTGTCAAAGATACCTTTGATTTCTCAAAACACCAATGATCTGTCACTAGGCATTATCTATTGCCCAGTGAGAACACTGCCTCAAGTGATTTAGGTTTGCTCTTTATATAGCTTCATAACCAAACTATTTGAATCCAATAGAAATATGAAAAAACTTTCTGAAATAAACTTCTTATAGATGAGTAAACTGCATTCAATCTTACTTATGCTATCCGGAAACCTTTTGTATTATCCTTGGTTTGTTTTGTTTTTTTTTAATTCAAAAGTCTTGAATGTCACTCAGCACCTCAAAAATCCAAGATATTTACTTGTTCTTACACAGCTACATAGAAATTAGAACACTCTGTAGAAAACAAGATCTCATTTCAGACTTCAAAGAAAACGTGGAAATGGGTGCCAGCCTCTGCTCTCTGATACAGCTCCTGGAAGGAACAGTGATATTTTAAACTATCCTGATTGAAAATACATACATGATTTTTGTTATTTAAATGGCAATTTTCCTTGATTCCCTGAAGAGTTCTGCTCTGTACATAGTCAGTGTCTGAGAAGTACTGGAATGAATCCAAATTTAGCAGCATGTTTAAAGAAACTCATCTTAGATGCTACCGTGCATATATTTAAATATATAAATATTAAAGAAGATTTTGTAAATGGTAGTCTTGGCTATAGAATAGCTGAAATAGTGAAAGAAATGAAGCAAAGTTTAGTCCAAATCAGAACTGCTTATAGATTAAATTGTCTAGCTTTTTATTGCTTGAAGCATTTAAAATTACTCTTGAACAAAGACGTACAATGAGGGACAATTCTCCATCACTGATTGCTTCACACAACCTTCTAGGGTTTTGTCATCTTTACCTTCTATGATTTGTGTGTTATATCTGTAGGGAAAACATGTAAAAAAGTCCCAAAGAAAGCACTTATTTAGGGATTTATATGTGAACTGCAGAGAAAGTTGAAGGCAGAAAGGTGAACCAGATGTTGCTATGAATTGTGTCTTATAAGAAGGGAGATATTCAATGAAATTGCTTTGTGTAATTTATGCTTAATATATGAATCTCACTGCTAGGTAATCTCATTGAGAGTAGGAATAAGATGGAGTGAGCTTGTGAGAGAAACACAACAAGCTGGGGCATGAGACTGCTGCTATGTCCCATGGATGTACTGGGAGGGAGAGAGGGAAAAACAGCTAGAAGAAACATTATCCTAGATCTTCCTTATTAGCATTTTAGATTAATCATTGGAAGAGACAGAAACTGGAGTCTTTACTTGACATGGTAATTTCTGTATCCCACATTCTGGGACATTCTCTCCACTCCAGTGGTAACAGGATTAGGAGTTGTGCCACAAATGCCTTACCCAGCAGAGTGATGTTGCCAGAACTCCTAGAAGAAGCTTAGCCCTCTGTGGTAACCTGGGCTGGCTAAAGGGCTCTTTTGCCAACATAAGACGGATCCATGGGAGATGTTTTTGCTGCTGTAGCAATCTCACTGCCTGAATCCTTCCATATCTCCTTCAAAACCATGTAATTTAGGGTGACAGAAGTGACTGAAGCCAAGGGAAGTGAGCGAAGTCCTGCTGGTGGTCTGGGTCTGGAAAAGTGCCCATATAATATGTGGACAACATTTGGTAATGCTCCTACTTTGCAGAAAATAGCCAAAAATAGCTAAGAAAAGAACAGCTCACTAAGAGTGTGAACTACTCCATCTAAATATATAGTAATTCTTTCAGAATTCCAAGAAAAGAGAGACCTGAATCTTTGTTCTGGAAATGAAAGCTGTATAACACATTTTAATGTAATGCAAAAATCTCAGAAAAATACAGTATGATGGAAAAAAAAATAAACAAAAGAAGGCTGTTCCAGCTTTAGCACAGAAAATAAAAAATGAATGGTCATTGTATGTTTCTTTTCTCTTCCTATTTCTTCTGAAGGCTTTCACATGAAACTGTAAGCACTCCAAGAAAGAAAGATGTTGTTACTGTGGTCAGTAAATTATTAAAAATCTTCAAAGGCATCTTTGAAGATAGCATAAAATAGCACTGTCTATGTTTGAGAAACATACAGTATTTCTAAAAGGTCTTAGTGAGAACCGTATCTGGTCTGAAAAATTTTATTTGATTTTCAGTGTTTTTCAACCTGATCATATTTTACTCCTATTAAGTTTTCATACTATGCAATATATGATTCATTCCACTGCTAAAACTTGCATGCATATGTGCAAATGTCTGGATATTTTCCCTGTTTGTATTACCAAATTCAGCACTTTTTGTGACTTTTTTTTGCAGTTGAGGGTTATTTTTTGCATGTATTTGGAAATGGCTGACTGCAGGTTGGCAGCCTAGGTGAGGCTGGGAGCTTGCAGGTCTGCCTGTTATCTGACAAAGCAAATTGGTGGGGGAGCTGATACATCAGATAGGTTGGTTTTCTCTGGAGGGAATTGGGAACAGCTGTTTGGACAGGGATTACAGCCAGAAGTGCTGAACACCTTCTCTTGTGCTGGTTTAGTCACTGAAGAGAAAGCTGAGTTGATGACGGTGTTACGGAGGATGTAAAGATATGGGGAAGGTAGCTGCAAAGGGAAGGTAGGCTTGCAGGTTTTCCCTGAGTAGCTGCTCAGGTTGTACTGCCTGGAAGAAAATGCAGTTTTCAGTGGATTCCTCAACAAGAAGACTTGCTAGCCATTTCTGATATAAAAAATGAATGGATGTGAAGCTTGGTAGAAGACACAGCTAAATGTAGCCAGAGGTTTTATCTGGCATTTGAGCTATGTGGCTTGACTTCAGATTCTCTTAATTTATTGCTGCCCAGAGAAATTTTACCACAAGGCTTAGCAGTGCCTGAAGGGAAGCAGGAGGCTGCCAGTAATATTTGCATCAAGTCTGAAGCAGAATATTTGACTGCCTAAATTACCAGGAGCATGCTAAAAGATGCTCCTTACACCGGCAAACTGAATTTAATTTCATCTTCCATTTTAGTTCTGTGTTCTCTCTACTCAAACAGATCTTTCAAGAAAGAGTTGAATCATCCAAGATGTCTGGGCTGTAGTATTGTGGTGTGTGATGCTGAGGAGTCTTGATGAGCTCTGTGCTCCCAAGGGAGATGTGGAAGCTCCTTTTTCAAGGCACAAGACCTGGGCACCCTTCTCCGTGCACTGTGCAGAAGGCTGGGCTAGGAGAGGGTACAGGAGCTCCCTTTCTGCAGGGTGGTAACCAAGCAGCTGTGGCTGCCTCCCTCTGATTGCCAGTGGCTGCTTCTGGAGCTGGATACCTACACAAGTATTTCCCCTTGCAAACATAAACAAGATAAGAAAGCAGAACCTGGATACATGCAGCAGCCAGCATGCCAGGTGTGCCTGCAATACCAGTGTTCACACCTGCTCTCTGTTTAATCTGTCAGTGGACCTTCAGCTTGCATTCTAAATCTGCCCTGAGCCTCAGACTAGCAGTTAACTCTGCAATTTATTTTTCTGCAACTACAGCTCTTGTCTCCCTATGAAAAACTTGAGTATGTGTCACAGCAGGGACTAGAATCCAGATGTTGAGAAAAATTATTTCAGTTCCAATTTTTCCCTTTTCTTTGACGGTGGCGATGGCTGACTACCCTCAAAAAATCAGGGGGATGTGCCAGACCAAGCAGTAAAGAAAGTCATAAAAAGATGTCAGATATGAGTTCAAGTTAGGTAGAAGAGTAGTTTGACCTTAAAGATCATTTAGTTCCAACCCTCCGACCATGGGCAGGGACCTTCCACTAGACCAGGTTGCTCAAAGAAGAAATCTTTCCTCTTGGTAATAGCTCTGCTCTTCGGGGAGTTAGAAATTGATCTTTTGGCAAATATGCACCCAAACCAAGCTTCCATGCAGATTCACACATCTCTAGTGAATAATGTCACCTTTATGCAGTTCCATTTGTGCCAGTGGTACTTTTTGTGGGTGTTTCCACACCCAAACCAGACCAGAACATTAGGAATAGGAACTGTGGACCCAGCAAACATCCCCTGTCATCACCCACAGTAGAGAAACAGCTCCCACAGGCAGATAGAAACTACCACAGAAAAGAGCAAGCCCAGAAGGGACTTGGCACAGACCTCCCCTGACTTAATTCCTGTTTTCTGCTAAAGCAGCTGGTGGCAGAAAGCCAGCCCCATACTTCAGTATCTGTTCCTGTGTTATCTTTCCTTCTGGTGAAAGAGAAGCAGATGACTTTGAGGCTTGAAGGTTGAGAAACTTCCACACTTTGCTCTGTGCAGTGTGATTTTTCGTGGCCTCCACATGAGTCAGAGCACACAGCTCTCTTAAGAACTCCTCCTGAGGCATCTTATGGCTCTCTGAGTATTATTCACAGAGAACTTTCAGAGAAACAGTCGCCTGCTAAAGGCACAGCCTTTGCCTTGCTGCCCACGTGGCACTTGTGAGTACAAATTGTGGGTACAAGTGTGAGATACAAAGGTACAAACTGTGGGTACAAGGAAGCAGATCCCTTTGAGCTTGCTCATTGCCCCCAAAACAGCAAGCACACTTTGCTTCAGGTCTCTGAGCTCCAGGCCAGGCTTTAGCTGGTCACCTCAGAATGGCAGGGTGACCCAAGGAGAGCAGCTATGCTTGGTCTTTCCCAAAACACGCCTGCATCCCATCCTGCTCATGGCTGTAACCACAGCACAGGCACACGCCCCACACCAGCTGTAATCCCTGTCCTCTACAGCTGCAATATTCACCTTCACTACTGAATTTTTTCTTGTTTTTTTACAGGTGTGAATCTATAGACAACCCTTCCTGCTGCTGTTTGTCTGAAACAACAGCTTGGGGATTGGTAAAATTATCTCACACATAAGGGAAAACGCAATGGATGATTACCCAATGAAAGGGAAAAAAATTAAATTTACTTTTGGATCTTCTAGTATTCACCATTCTAAAAAATTGTGATACAAAATGAAGATCAAACTCTAAAAGCTTTGCATTTGTGTTTTCATTCTCTCTTCCTAGCTAACAAAATATAGCCTGCTTTCTATTTCTTCCTTGTTCCTCCAAAAGACTGGGTTTTAACCGGTGATACTGAGGTATCTCAAGAGCTCTTATGGCTCTCTGAAAATGCCAGATTTCAGCTGTAGTAAAGAAGAAGGGTAAGTTCTGCCTCATATTGAGAAATTTATAATAATGCAAGACAAAAACCCAAACCCCAGCATTTTTTGGTTTAGTGCAGTTGCATTTGAGAAGCGAGTTGTGGAACACTTTAACTTGGTGTAAAACTCCTGAAAATGGATTGCCTGGCTTTGGGGATTGCTGCCAAAAGCAGGCACTTTGCAAGCACCTCAGTTCTGTGTGACAGGCCTGTACAGCCAGGAGATGCTGGAGGAACAGTTTTCTCTCAAGCCTGATCAGTTGTGGGTTGATGGTTGATGACTCACATTGGAAATGAGAGTTTGAGCTGTTTTCAGCTGGGGAGACAACATACTCCAGACTTTTGCTTCTGATAAAAGGGCACTAATATTTAGCTTCCTTCTGCCTTGGGATTTTAAGTTTTGTTTAACAAGAGGTCTATTTTCACTTAGTTTTGTAGTCCTGCTCAGCGCTGCACCTGCTCATCCCACACATGAGAATAAGCATGGAGGAATAGCTGCTTTATGGTTTCTGTCATGATTCAAATCAGCTTAAAACACCATCAATACCACAGGTGAGAAAGCACTAAGAGGCAGAAGAATTTTAGTGAAAACATTGTAAGTATGTGAGCTATTTCAGACATCAGTTTTGTTTCTGGACTATGCAACCTGCTAGGAGTCCTAGAAAATATTAACTGCTCACATAAAATGAGGCAAGGCTTGTTTTACCAGTCACACTACTGTCAGATGAGTTATTGTGAGATAAATTGCTTTTGCAAAATTAATCAGCTGTTCAAGCTTTTTTTTAAGTACAAGGAAAAGGAATTTGGCAGGTTTCTGCACTAAAATTGCATGTGTTAGAAGAAAAGTGATTTAAGAACCCATTAATATTTACTTAGTTTTACAAAACCCTTTCATAATTGAAGTGCTTGAAAGCATCACGACTTTTACACATTTTTTATTTCTCGATCTTATTGAAGGCTGAGGGTCACAGTGTCTCCAAGTGAAAAATCCCCTTTCTTGAATGATTGTTTGCATGATTTCCCTTCTACAATTTCCAAACTTTTTTTTCCTCTGTTCTTTGTGAACACACTAAGCAGTCTCTAAAACAATGCAAGCCAATTTCAGCTCTTAAAATAGATCTTATATGTCCTTAAAAGGCGAGTAAAAAGGAAGAGTTGCTGCTGTGGCCCAATTTGCAGTATCTGTCAGTCATGTACGCTCCCAAGAACCGTATCTTTATAATCCATCCTCTTGCTTGTTATCAGAATTTCAAAACGAAACTGTCACCAAAGCAGATCAGTGCAATCCTTTTAAAAGTAATCCTGCTCAATTCTACCTGCTACACAGGGGAACATCAGCTTAACTTGTAATTAAAGAAGATTTCTCTAGGGAGACCTCAGATGTGGCCTGCCAGTTCCCATGAAAATGGTAGCAATTACTGACCTCATTTTCCTTTGCTCTAACAATCAGATTTAAAATGACAGAATGACCTGAGCTGCAGCATAATTCCTGTCAGTGACAATGTGACAAGAATATATGACTGTGAGGGAATAAACAAAAGGGAAATCAGTTAAAAATGAAAGAGTAGATAAAAATTCTGCATCCTCCTAACAGCCTCAGTGAACACATCACTTTCTCAAGCAAAGCAACAATCCCTAGGAATGGGTTCTGGCTTGAATAACAGAACGTTTCCTTTGGAGCGGGCAGGTCTTAAACTTACAAGCAAAGAACCCCAATGAGTTTTTTTAGAGAGAGGTTAATTCTGTTTCATTTGCTTTCTTAATTGCCTGTTCAGCTCTTGTTGACATTATGAGGTGTTGGGAAGACAGATCAGTGTCCGAATTAATTTTACATCAGCAATACAAAAGCCTGCACAGCTTAACTTACCTGCTTCTAAACAACCAGGCTTGGTAGAGGATGCCTAACCAAACTGCGTATGACGAACCAGTATAGAATTTCACCTTATATGAGCGAGACAGCCAGCTGCACTTTGAGAAGCACAGGAAAATAATTCTACCAAAACAAAGAAGGAAATCACCCCTTTAAGTCTTTGGATTTACCAGATTATTTAGTTTTGGAACAGAATATTCCCCAAATATATACTGGGTATAGAGTGTTTGCCCAAAATTTGCCAGATGTCCTACTACACTTTTTTGCAGCAAGATTTTGCATCCTACGTTTAGACCCACAATAAATAAACCAAAAGGGCACAGGGAGCAAATGAAATGGTAGGGGAGAATTACAACAAGTTTACATAGCAGCTCAGTTTTCTCAGTATGCCATATCTTGATATGTTTGTTTACCTCACTATTTGCAGACAGATTTTGTTGCTGCTGAAAAGCTGATTTCATAAGTTAGTATAATGCATGCAGGACTTCATTTTGTGCCTGGCATACACAATTGATCATTTTTCTAGGGAAAGAAATGGGGACGAGCTGACAACATATCCTTTCTAGTACTGTCAAAATCTCTTCATTTTCTGCTGTAACAAACTTCACAATCTAAGACAAACAGAAGATCCTAAGCCTCTGCACACGATCTCATGGCTTGTTGGACAAAGAACCTTAAAAAAACCCCAAACTAAAACAACCTCCCCCAAAAAACCCAAAAGCAAGAGCTCTGGTTTTCCCACAATCCTGGCAGTGCAGGAGGACAAAGGGCACTCTATGCCAAAGAAGTAGATTTCTTGGTTGCCGTCCCAGATGCCTGCAACTGTGTCCCCACGGCAGGGATTAATGTGCAAGGGACTGCCTGCCCCTCCTGATACAGGCAGGGGGATCAAAAAGGATTTTATAAAATGTGTTCCCTGTCTGGAGCTTTCCCCCACTGAACAGTTTTGCCTGAGTTTCTTAAACAGCTCGTACCAGTGCTGGGGGGTCCTCAGCTGCTGGCAGGGGAGACAAGGCAGGAGTATTTGAAAATCTGTGTGGGTAGCATTTCTAGTTCCTCTGGGCACACTTAAAAGTAGGGCTGTGTGTTTTTCTCTTTAAAGGACAAGAAATTAAATTAAAATAAAATATTAAAATGTAAACATATAAAATTAAATAAAGAGTTAGAGTGCTTTTTACATCTTGTAATCTTTGACAGGCAACTGTCAGCAGCCCTTCAGAAAACTCTAAGTCAAAAACTCAACTTGTAAAATATTAACTAAATAACTGCTTAATTCAGACTTTTTCCTGCAGTTTTAATTCCCTTTATAGATAAACTTTTGCTAAGGACAGGAGTGGCAGAAAATTGAATAATAGCCTGTGAAGCATGTAAAAAAAAAAGGGAAACTGTGGGAAATGTTGGAAAAACTGACAGCTCTCTACATACATGTAATTAACTTGTTTCAAACCAGTAACAAAGTCTTGTAGTCAGGGTGTATGAAGCAGAATTAACTTCAAACATACAAAATGCTACAGGTACTGTATGTAAGAAAATGAATGAAATGCAGCAGATTTTGTTTGCATCACATAACCATGTACAGTACATATAGTCAATATCTTATGAATTTGTGAAATTCACTACTATTCATTTCATACTCCTGAAGTACTTTAAAGTTGCAATAGCTACAGAATGTGTACAGAAGCCTGTTTAAAATATAAAAGGTTCCACGTGTAAGTGGAAAATTGTAACATAGGATACCTTATTTTTTCCGAAACAAATAATAGTCCTGAAAATGCTTTCATCCTCATGAGTGAAAGGTGATGCAATTATTTAACTGCCCTGAACTCCTTATAAACATACAGAAAAACTAAATCAGAGCTAAACATCTGTGGCATTTTAAGTATCATGAAAGCCACTGTGCTGGCTGGAGAGTAGGACTGCCAAGCGCTGGCTTCTCAGCTGTGCTTCCCCTGGGCTGGGAATGACATTGCAGAGATGTTGGCAGTGCTGGTTCTACAGCTGTTGCCTATTTCAGATAAAGGAATTGGTTAATTGAAACTATCCAAACAGGAGCTCTTAAAATACACTGTACCAAGTTCATGTGAGCTGTGCAGGACTGTGACCTGCAGCAAAGGAATGGTGCTGTGTGCCTGGGAGCTGGCACAGCTGGAACAGGAGGAGAGAGGAGTTCATATCTTTGACTGGCTTTTGTAGTGACTTCTTTAGTATAGATCCCCCAAATCAAACCCCCTCTACTCTGCATTTTTACTGGACTAAGCCACCAAGTTCGTGCTTCCATAAATTCACACAATCTAGAAGTTAAAGTCATACTTTCAAGCTTTTCACTGCAACAGTAAAACCAGAATTATATTTAAAATTAATACCTCTAAATTAAGGTTTTCACTGACCTCTGTAAATTCAGAAAGCTCTGAAAGGAACAAAGTGGGATTAAAACCCACAAAAGCACATCTATAATAACGCTTAGGTGATTGCTTTTTTTTCCCCAAACCCTCTCCTGAGTGTCTAATTTATACATTAAATCTACTAAGAGGAATTCTTCCCAGCTGTTTTTTCTTTGTGGAAAATTGCACCTAAAATAAAAACTTAGTCAAACTAGGCTAAGCACCTGCCCAAAGGCAAAATCTACCCTGACACATGCTCTGTCTAACCTGCTCAAGTTGTTGAATTATACAAGGACATTGCCCCTGGAAGAAGCAGGAGATTTATGAGAAGGCAGGCTCATAGCACAATTCTAACCAAACACATTATGGGTAAATGCGATGCTGGCTGCTGGAGAGACCAGCAGAGTTCCACATGGATGTAACACTCCCCTTGGCCAGACTCACTGGACCCACTGCCAGGAGCAGAGCCCTTCTATCTTCATTTCTCTTCAAAAACAGGGAATGCTGGACTCTGGCAAGGTAACTGACCTTGATGTATGTGTGTGCATGTTTTCTATCTGCTGCTCTCCATGCAGGGACTGGTAACACAGGTCATGTTGTATCCTGCTTTAGCCACATCCTTAAAAGTAACAGCACTCAGCTGTTCTTGGTCTTACAGTTTGGGTGAAGGAGATCTGGGTGTGTTCTTTTCCACACTAGAGAAATGGCTTTTCTTGGTTTGCAGTCATTTGCTGTGCCATTTCTTGTAGTTTCTGCCCAAACGAATAGAACCTTTCCTGAGCTATTTATAGGGATGTAAGTTAGAAAAGGGGAAAGAAAAGAATGGAGGAGGGAGGAGGTGTTTGTAGCATGCTGCTGAGGATTAGAGAGTTCACATCCCAGCTTCTAAGGTTTCAGCCTTAATCTTCCAACACATGCAAAGCCTTTCAGTTTCACTTCGAGGTCATTACCCATGTACAAAACTGTCTAACTGCTGTGTGACAAATGCAGGCACAAAACTCAATACAGCAAGCTTTTCAGTTGGGAGTATAAATTGTTCTGGGAAAGAAGCATGAAGTTTTACGTACAAATATCTGCTTCTAAAATCTATACATTAAATTTTAAATCAAACAGATTTCAAACTTGTGAGTTTTAATAGACATTTATCTCCTAATTTATCATTTGATGCTAGATACCATTTACCAGTAACTGCTGATTGAAAGAAGAAAAGTAAAATCTGAAAAATTCTAAAGGGTAAGCATGTCACAATATCTAATAATATGTAAAGAAAACATGATTAGAAAACATCCAGTACTTCAGTGGGTATTGGTGGTCTTGCAATACATCTTGTGCCTTTGTGATTATGTCCAGTATTAGAAGATCGGCTTTCTTGGTGGAGGCTTTTCCCATAGCTAGCTTTCTTCAGCATTCAGCAAGATCATCTGATAGGATCAGCCTAAGCTGACCTGTAAAGTCAAGTGCCATTGGAGTTGGGAATTTCCATGCAACATAGCAGCTCCATGAGAACGCTTCACCACAGTGGCTGTCACACCCATCCAGACTGAGTGAATTGCCTCTCAGAAGAAACAGCCAGCATAAAGATTGACATCATTTGGAAAAATTTTGGTTCCCTTGATAGTTAAGCATTGATGAGGCTCAGTGCTGCTCTGTAGTGGACAGACAGCATGTGGGAGGAAAACAGAGCTGCTGGCAAGGTCAGCTGGAAGTATCTGAGACCTGATATACATCACAGGCACTGATCAAGTACCGCTTTCCAGAAAATTAATATCCTCACAAGCTTAGGTTTCCAAGAAGGATAAGCATCACTTCTTACTTTGCATTATATGTGTGTTGTTAGGAATAACTGTTTGAAGAGAAGACAATTTCTTACAAGTAAACCTAATAAATATGTTTGTTTTACAGGAGAAGTTAGAAGCAGCACAGATGGCACTTGCAGCTGATTTAAGTTTCAGTAGAGATAACCTTAAAAACAGATAAAATGAGAACCTTCTGTACTCAAAAAAAATCCCCAAAAAACCCCCAAAAAAACAACAACAAAAAAACCCAAACAAAAAAAACCCACCAACTAAGGGAAAAAAACTGACTAGCAGACACAGAATAATTGTTTGCCAGTGAAAGGCATTGTCTGAAAGAGTGGCAAAGGTAATAATGATAAATCTGGTTATTTAATATCATACACTACTAAGATGTTTCAGGCAAAAAAAGCAGCGCTAAGAAGCTTTCCCCTGGAAAACCAACTAGAGCAAGAAATACATATGTCTGTTTAAGTCTATGTGATCTATAAATGTAGTGAGGGAGTAAATGTGTGACAGCTGCCAGAGTTCGGTTAGCAGGTAAAATAAAAGAATTCCAAGTATCACTGATTTTAAAGAAAATCCAACTAATTCAAATGATTTCTTTTATGAAGATTATAAGAAACAAACCAGGATAAGAAACAAACCTTCAGGATGTCTGAAGGTGTCCTCTGGTACTTTCCCCAGCTAGGTATAAACACTGAGGGTTCTAATTGAAATCGAAAGCTTCCTTCCTTCTGACTGTGCATATGTCTCTTTCCTAATTTAAGTTACTGAGTTACCTGTAGTATTAACCTGAGGAGTTGATCAACTGTATATTTATCAAAATATATCCTAAAACTGGCTTATGGAGTCAAATGCACGATCATTTCAGGTAACAAATTCTCAAACCCCATCTAATGCTAGATTGATGAATGAAGTGTCAGAGGTATCTAATCATCTCACTTTGCTTTCTACTTTGTTATTGAGTTCAGTGTTCTTAATTTACACTGACTCATTATTTGAATAATATTGTGTCCTCTTTGCTTAAACAACCACCTTATAGCATCCAATGAAAGCCTCTGAGAATTACACTTACACCAGTGTCTTATCAATGCTGTTCATATTTGGAGGTGGAACAGTGGGGGGATACCTTTGTAAAAGAAGCAAGAACATGTAAAATCCCAAATTTGCTGAAGACCAGGGCTCTAGTATGGGTTTCTTGTTTTCAGCTGATCAGGATGTTCCTTATCCTACCGAGTGCTCAGGAGCTCTTAGGTTTATTAAGTGCTTGCAGTATGCATGTCAAACTTCATCAAGACCAGAGGTTTACCAAGCCAGAATATTGAAATACTTGCACTCCTTTAAACTCAAGAAAATACATCCAGGGGAAAAATGGGACAGTACTGTCTTGTTTCTCTTCTACACCTGTCTTAATGACATTGCTCTCTGTCTTGGCTTTCAACTTTGTACCTTTCCATCAAAACACTTTCTGATCTGAATTCTGCCATCTCCCAAAGGTGTCTGGCAAACAGAAGAAAAATACTTCCTGATTGATGACAAAAAAATTATTTCATGAAAAAAACCAACTATTAAATGTAGTCCTGGAGGGATATTTTAGCTATACCAGATTTGAAATAAAATTATGCTGCTATTTTAGTAAATGTAGAATGGGGGAAAAAAAGGTTATTTTTCTCCAGGGTAGGTTATAAGGGATATTTTTTAGTTTTTCTTTAGGTTATTGTAAGCAAAATAACTTTTATCTAGCCTTTTATCTTTCAAGGGTTTTTGCAGATACTATTAAAATGCAGGCTTACAAAGTCTACAGCAGTAAGAAAGAAGTAACTGCATTGAACCCGAAAGGTTTTCATTTCAGTTTTCACTGAAATGGAGAGGTATTTATATTTGCAGAACAATGAAGCTAAATGCTACCTTTTATGTTGCCTTGCACAAAGTGCCAGCTTTAAAGACAAGTTTCAAATGTGTTTCAGCACCAAGAAATCACAAGCTGTATCTCAGCTTTCAAAGGAGAGCACGAAGATCCTGTGATGCTTTTGACACATACCAGAAAAATAAAAAAATCTTAGAGAGAATAAGTAACTAAATTTCTTCCTGAAAACAGAGCCCTGAAAATTGAAAAGAATGCTATAAAATCAGAGATGTGATGTACTTAATTTTTTGGGTTCTGGGGAGGGATTGATTGAGTACTTTCTCATGGTTCTTTATCATCAAGCTGACAGATAAAGCAAATAGCTCCAGTATTTGAACAAGAAAAATTCCCAGCGGTGCTTTTAAGGGTGAATCCAGATTCTTCTAACACATTTTTCAGTGGACATACCTAATTTTGGGGAGAAGATTTGTATTTCTTAGGTAACTCACATAAACAAGCTGTCTACTATTCAGAGAGTGATGATCATTCCTGGCTGGAAGACATCTCTTGTTTTTGCTTTCAGTAGCAGCAGGAAGTGGGAAGAAGAAAGGGACCTATAAAGACTTTGCTAATCTGAACTGGTTTCTGATATGCTTGTTTTCTAAGTCTTTGAGTTTTCTTTTTCCTCCACTAACTTGAAAATATGGAGTTTTTGTCTGGCTTCATGCATAGCCTTCTGTCATTATTAAAAGATACATCTTGGAAAAAAGTCAAGTCAAGGTAAGTGGCTACTCCTAGGTAAGAAGGGCTGATTTTAAGATTTAAATCCACAGTAAAGTCTGGGGTAACAGCAAAGCAACACTGAAATGCTACTTTAGGAAGGCACATAATACTAATAGCTGAGAGGACAGATGCAGATGGTTCTAAAAAAATATCTGCATTACATGGGATATCACACAAGCATCTGAATTTGGGGAGGAGGATAATTTTGAGTAGCCAGTATAATGCCAATTTTGTAAACTACTTTGTACATAAAGATATCTAAATAATAAATTGACAAGCATATAAAAGCAGACTTAATGTTTTTTCCCTCTGGAATTGCATGGACTATTGACAAATTCTGAAAAAAACTACACCATATGCACAGTAAAACATGGTTCTGACACAAATCCTACCAGATCAGAACTTGCACAACCTCACAGCTAATCTTTTAAACCCCAGCAGAAGTAACTTGGCTGACTGCAGCCAGCAATTGGAGAGAAAGCGGGTGTGGACAGTAATATTCAGAACTGCCTTACCAAGAGATGTGCCAATTCCCTGACAAGGAAAGCACTCTCAAAAAGTTTGCCAACCATTTATTCCTTGCCAATTTGAAAGCACTTTGCTTTTTGGAACAGTTTTATCCATGCTTACAGAAAAATGCAAGAAACAGTACTGTTTCACTTCTAGTTGGTTGTGAAAATGCAAGTGTAATATAAGGAAATAAGGAAACAGAAGCTGATACCTGTTTTCCAAAGTGTCACTTAAGAACACAAAACAATTACAGAGGGAAATACATTCTTCTGATACTGGTCCTTAACTTTTCTTCTTTCTTCCATTTCTCCCTTAAATCCTTGAGGGCAAAACCCTGTATTTCAAATGCTAATTCATGTTTTGGACTTCAGTCATGTTTAAAGAAAACTGGGCAAGAAGAGGAAAGGAAATGACAGTTGATTTTCAAGCTTAATAAAGAAGAAAACAGAGAGTATGGGAGTTCTCTTATGTCTCCTCCTCCAAAACAATTTTAAATTTACTCTTTTAAAGCCCTAAATGAACACTAATGGACTCCAGGGACACCTCTTCTTAAAATTGTATGAAACCCAAATAACAGAGCGTTGTCTGCTGGCACACGATAAGAGGGTGCAGATGCTAATTAGCTCCCTTTCTCCATCAGCCCCAGCAGTGGGTATCCTGGAGTTTAATCCACACATAACTGGAATTTTAAAGCCCAGACTCTTAAACCCATTACACCATGGAAACACCCAGACGGACACTTTCCTCAGAATAAAAATGCTAATGACTGTGCTGCATGGTAATGCCCTAATGATACACAATGTCTGTAAACTGCACCAGTTATTGTCACATAGAGGAAATAACAACAGCTGCAGACTTTCTATCATGTGTCTAAGTCAGTCCCCCTGTTAAGTTTCTGTATCACATTGTCTTTGCTGGCTAAAAAGTGTCATAAATGGTGGTGACTACTGACTAGCATCCTGTAAGAGGTTCTTTAAGAACTAGAGGAAGAATAGTTTGGTTGTGGCTCCTAATGCTTGGGTTTAGGATATGAATTTGAAACTTGGTCATCCTACTTCTAATTTCCATTTCTTGCTGTGTTTAGTTTTCAAATGGTGACACAGAATATGAACTATTTATTGCTTCATTTCCATATCTATCCTCCTTAGGGTAAAAAAAATGGAAATCTCTCCAAATGATGATGAAAATGATCTTATTTTTTTTTCTCTAATTACATATCTTTGTATACAAATTTCTACCAGAGAGGGTTTGATTTCCTTCAGTGTGGGGGAGCTGACCTTTTCCACTTCATCACAGTCAGTTTTGACTGAGAAAAAGTAAATTCAGTGCAGTTTTAAAGTCATTACCTAGATGAACTCAATATTTAAAATTATTACTGGGTTGTTGTTAGACTGACATCAAGTCAGAGTACTTTCAGTATTAATGCCAATATAATGTTGTCATTCCTTGAAGATGTAAAGAATTCTAATTACCCTCTTAAATCTGAATTCAACTAGTCCTCCAAAACTAAAAGTGGCTTTTGCTGTTAGTTAGGTAGATAAGGAGCCCCACAGAAGTCATAAATATTCACTTCATTTCATATTGTACTCTATCTGTCAGCTGTGGGTAGTCCCGTGGGTAAAGATGCAGTCACTCAGATATTGTGGCCCGTGTATTTAGCATACGATAAGGCAAGCCATGGAGGGTGCATGCAGATAATGGATTCACAATAGATGTTGCCAGACACTCACAAATGTGCTGATAAATTCGGTGTGCTCCAAGTCTGAAGTGTGGCATTAACAATGTGACAGAGCTGCACGTCCCAGGGTGTTTCTTCTCTGTTATGGCTGGGCAATCCTCCTTGTCCCTTTCCACCACTGCCTCACAGGGCAGGTTCATCCCAGCAGCTCTCTGGCTGGAACAACCAGCTGTACACTTAATTCCATCTTCATCATTTCCCTCCCTTCTCCGTTACCTTCTTTAATTACAAATCAGGCTGCATTTGTGACATACTACTTTATCATTAAATACAGACTTCAGACTCTGTTTGTACGGGGCTTAATAATGCCTCAGCTTCTAAATCAGTTTTACAGGCAGTTTTTAACAAAACTCTCATATAGCATGGCATGAAAGCTTAGAAAGAATTATTATATTATTCTGTTTATGATATTATTCTATTTATTTATATTCTAATTTTGCTTAGATTGGGGAATAAACCAGCCCTTTATATTTGCCTTACTTTGGACTTTACTAATGCCCTTAGAAAACACTGTTGCAGGTTTTTTCCAAACTTCTGATTGAGTCAGAGATTCAAATTTAAAATATTTGCCTATGATTAACCTTTTTCTTCAATAAAGTCAAGAGATGCTATAAAATTAAATTAATGTAAAATTGGGTGCCTGATGAACAAGAGGACTAGGGTTTTTTTCACAAGTCAGACTGCTTGTAGTGAAGATACAATGATCAGTCTTCAAGAACCAAAGGATCTTCCTAGAGATGAACGGGATCAACACCAAGGGCAGCATGCAGGTTTTGGTAAGCAGGCATCTGTAACTATGCAAATGAATTGGTGGACTCTAACTTCAGCTCCTGGAAGGTTTTTTTCCTAATCAATTCCACCACATGCAAAAGACTTCAGTGTCTCTTCTTGAGTTTCTATGCAAGCAGGGTCTATTTTTTCTATTTTATATGCAGTTTCTCAGCACGTTTTCTCTTAGCTTATTAATTGTGTCAGCTGGCAAACCCCTGCCTTCCTGTTTTGGTTATGGATCGCAGGGCTGCTGCAGTCCATTCCCTCTTCACTCTGCTGGAGCTGGAGAGATCTTATGGGTGCTGTAGCACTGGATGTTTTGTCACCAGGTATTTGTGCTGAGCTGACCTATGTCTGCTGAAAAAATGTTCTCTTCCAATCTGCGTGTCGCTGTTTGGGGCTAGAACACTGTCTTTGCAATACTCTTTCTCATGCAGTACTCAGAGAAAGTAGCAAACACCAATGGACAATGAGACAGGGGTTTATTTTGGCTACTGTCAACAAAGAAGAGGCGTTCTTTGCTCTCTCTAGGGACCTTTGTGTATGCTCTGCAGTGTATGCCCATATCAAGGTCCATATCCTGATATGGTGGCCATGATGTTTATGAATGTTTACAAGAGTTAGGTGTCTTTCTGTGTTGACTTCAGATTACAGGGGTATCAAAGCCTCTGAAGAAAATGGAAAACATATTCTGGTTTCTGTCTCTCCCTCTACCACTGGATCCTTGTAGAGGTATAGATACTGGCACCTATTAAATACAGTCCTCATGTTTATGCTTACCTTAATGCTACCTAGTCTCTTTGTAAGCATAAGTTGCCATGACTGTGCAATGTTATACACCCTCTTACTCCATAAAAGTGGGATTTGACCCCATGGAAAATATACTGACAAATCAAAATGTGTAATCGGTTTAAAGTTCAAGGGTGCAGCCAAATCCTGAGCCAGTGTAATTTGACCTAGATTCACCGAAGCAAGGAAAGCTGCAGTGAACTACATAAGCAGAAGAACCAAGCCACTGTGGTTGCCCTCATATGGTGAGGATGCTGAGGAAATACTTAATGCTTTGTGATGGCAGTGGTTTCCTGCTTCAGCAAAATGTACTCTCAAAACAAACAAAAAAGATTTTTCATGCTACTTTCTACAAATAACAGTGATTGTTGAACACCCAGGATGCTGAAAAACCTCTCAGTTGAGTTTAAAGGACACTAGCAGCATAAACCTGCTTATTTCTATTTCTGTACTAGAGAAGGGAATGCTTAGTCAGCGTTCCCACCACTTAGGCCAAAAATCTGTTTGTCCTACATTTGCTCCCGATACCTTTGGTAGTATGGTCTGATGTCCCTGTGACCCCTTGCCCCCAAGCTCCAGGTCCATCTAGAAATCGATGTGCTGTAACTTTTAACCCTGCACTAGCATAATTGCAACAGCTTTCATCAATAGCTCAGGTTTTTCTTTCAGTAACTGTTACTCCAAGGACACTCTTTCCAACCTTTAGAGCCAAAGTAACCTCCAGCCTTTATACCACTTCAAAGACTTTCTCAGACTGGCAATTCTTTCTTCAGAATGCCTTTATGTTTGAATAACAAAGCTTGGGAAATGTCAGAAACTTTTGAACACTAAGATTACTGGACATACAGAAGAGCAAAATTTGCTAATCCAAACCCATGTGTAGCTCTGAATGGCAACTTCTGGTTATTGCTTCCAGCCATTTCAAGAAAAACGCCAGGGTTAATTGAACAGCTCTTGGAACCAGAAAAAAACAGGTTAAGGGTATGTCTCAGCTAGAATTCCCATCGGTACAAGGTTGCCAATGCCTATGTTACCAACTAATGCTTTCTTGATTTGCACACATAGTATAACTGACTTCATCTCAGTCCTGGAAGGAATCAAGATGAAACATTTTACCTAGTTCAGGGTATTTTACCTTTCTTTCCAGCTGCCTCAGTACTCCTGAGCACCTAGGTATCACCTGTACCAATTACTGATAAATAATGCACATTACCTTCTGCAACACCAGGTACCTTTGTAACCTTCCTCCTCTGCCCCAATGGAAGATATTATCAATATCAGTGGTATTAACTTAGGCTTTGTGCAGCTATGGTAATTTACTCTTAGCTTTTGTGTTTATATTCCAAATTGATAGGAAATAGGAATTAAATTTTGTGATGGGGGGGTCATTCTAGGGGGGCTTAGGCAGCATAAAGTACTGCACTATTTCAGGTCTTTTCAATTGGGTCTTCTCATATCTATCATCCCAAGGCTGAGCTGGTGGCAAACAGAATATATAGCAGAAACAGATTCAGACGTGACAGCAGGTGGGTACACGACTTTTAGGAAGAAGACTCAAGTTAATTCATGGAAAGACTATTTAGATATTATTCATGTCTGGATTTATGGGGGGAGGGAGGGTCTGAACTGAATTTTACTCAAGGAAGGCAGAATTTACTATATATGATGTAAAGACACTTGGGGGAAAAAGTATTTTTGTTGTTAAATCAAATAAAAGAAAAACCAGGCTCTATTGTTAATCGTGTCTCAAGCTCCTGATACAACAAGCTTTGCCAAATTATTCATCCTAATGTGCCTCAAAATTTAAGGCTGTAAAATACTTCTTTGATACTGTCCTACTTTGTAAGGCCAGCATTACACTTAATGCATTGCTGTTTATAAACAGAATGAGCTCCTTTGGGAAAGTTACTATGACTGCAAAGACACAATATGCTGTGGGGAATCGGTCTTGCTCACTATATAGGTGAGCATGAACTTCATTGTTCCATTGTTCCGCTTTAACTCTTTTACATGCTGAACTGGAATCTAAAACTCCATTGTTCATTCATTACATTGGGAAAAAAAAAAGTGTTCCACTACAGATTGCATGGCTAAAGCAAGAGCTTCTGTTAAGATAACAAATTAAGGGGAATAATCGGTTTATGTAACACGCTCAAACGCACCTCGGAGTAGAGCAGAATGCACCTGCTCGGAGCGGGGCAGGGCGCAGGGGCCCCGGGGAGATGGATGCCCAGGGGCTGCGCATCTCTCGCTCGCTCTCTCCATCCCTCCCTCTCTCCACCCAGGACCGCGTTCCTCCACGTGCCTGTCCCCGCACGCCGCCCGGCTCCCTGCGCTGCGCGGGTGCCCCCGGGGCTCCCTCTCCCCCATCCTTTCTTCCCCGCACCCTGAAGCCCCTCTGTCCCTCCCTCCTTCCCTACGATGCCCAAGCTCAGCCGCTGGACCCGACCCGCGCGGGCGGCTCGGGTGCCTCGCGTGGGGGCTGGGGGCATCTGAGGCCATGCCTCCCCTTTCCCCCCGAAAAATCACGCCCCGAATGTGGCCCTTGGGAGCGGGGGCAGCGTAGAGGGAGGAGGGAGGGCGGGCAGCGGGGGCTCTCCGGAGGAGCAGGGGGCAGGGAGGAGAGGGGCAGCGGCGGCTCGGGGGCAGGCGGCGCCGGGAGGATGTGTGCGGGAAGGGAAGGGCAGGGCAGGGCAGGGCAGGGCAGGGGATGCCGGGGACACTCACCATGGCGGCGGAGCGGCAGCCAGGCGCTGTCCAGGGTATCGGCGGGCTCGGCGCGGCTCTGCCCTATAAGGCACCGCCTCCTCCCGGCCCCGGCGCGCCCGCCCCGCCGCTGAGGGCGGGCACGGGGCGGGAGGGTCCGCCGGGGCTCCGCCGGGGGAGGGCAGAGCAAGGCGGAGGGATGGGGAGGCGGTGGGTAGCAGGATGTGAGCGGGGGGAGAGGCGGCGTGGTGCTGTTCCATCACCCACCCGGCTGTGACGGCAGATGGCGGCCGCTTGCCTTTGTTGGAATCCACTCTGTTGCGAAGATTCAATTCACTGTCGGGCCACTTTGGGAGCAGACGGGGTCACTGAATCTGTTGGATTCAACTTGGGTTTGGTCTATGGCCCAGCACTCGTATTTACAAGCTGAACCTTCACCTGAAGCCCTGAATCCTCCACACGCTGTGCCAAATCCACCACCTAATGGTTACTGGTTGGACTGCCAGTCTAAATGATTCTATGATTCNCCACCCAGGACCGCGTTCCTCCACGTGCCTGTCCCCGCACGCCGCCCGGCTCCCTGCGCTGCGCGGGTGCCCCCGGGGCTCCCTCTCCCCCATCCTTTCTTCCCCGCACCCTGAAGCCCCTCTGTCCCTCCCTCCTTCCCTACGATGCCCAAGCTCAGCCGCTGGACCCGACTCGCGCGGGCGGCTCGGGTGCCTCGCGTGGGGGCTGGGGGCATCTGAGGCCATGCCTCCCCTTTCCCCCCGAAAAATCACGCCCCGAATGTGGCCCTTGGGAGCGGGGGCAGCGTAGAGGGAGGAGGGAGGGCGGGCAGCGGGGGCTCTCCGGAGGAGCAGGGGGCAGGGAGGAGAGGGGCAGCGGCGGCTCGGGGGCAGGCGGCGCCGGGAGGATGTGTGCGGGAAGGGAAGGGCAGGGCAGGGCAGGGCAGGGCAGGGGATGCCGGGGACACTCACCATGGCGGCGGAGCGGCAGCCAGGCGCTGTCCAGGGTATCGGCGGGCTCGGCGCGGCTCTGCCCTATAAGGCACCGCCTCCTCCCGGCCCCGGCGCGCCCGCCCCGCCGCTGAGGGCGGGCACGGGGCGGGAGGGTCCGCCGGGGCTCCGCCGGGGGAGGGCAGAGCAAGGCGGAGGGATGGGGAGGCGGTGGGTAGCAGGATGTGAGCGGGGGGAGAGGCGGCGTGGTGCTGTTCCATCACCCACCCGGCTGTGACGGCAGATGGCGGCCGCTTGCCTTTGTTGGAATCCACTCTGTTGCGAAGATTCAATTCACTGTCGGGCCACTTTGGGAGCAGACGGGGTCACTGAATCTGTTGGATTCAACTTGGGTTTGGTCTATGGCCCAGCACTCGTATTTACAAGCTGAACCTTCACCTGAAGCCCTGAATCCTCCACACGCTGTGCCAAATCCACCACCTAATGGTTACTGGTTGGACTGCCAGTCTAAATGATTCTATGATTCCAACTGTGGCATCTCCCAGGAGAGCTGTCTGTTAGGGAGGGATTGATAAGCAAATGTTTATGCTGGCTAAGGAGGAAACAAAAATCACAGAACAGGAGCTACTGATCCCATCCCATCCCAACTCAGCCTCTGACCCACAACACAGAAAGAGTCAGGGAAGGAAGTGGCTTTGTGCTTGGTGTAACAAGCACAAAACCTCACACCTTCAAAACTCAATTTTGTTCCAAGTGCTAACAAAGTCTTACAGCTACTATAAAACATTTATTTAAACTACCAAAGTTGATAAAAAATTTCCAGCTTCTTTATCCCTGCTTCTAATAAAGAAATATTTGGCATGCAAAATCAAAATAATATTTCTAAAAACTATTAATATTTTTCATTTTTATTTTATTTTCTAAAGGAAAGCTTGTCAAGAAATTACACATCCATACATGCACTTCCATAGCCGCTTTCTCAATTCTGTGTTCATAGTTTGATTGACCAGAGCTCGGAGATGTCTTTCCTGGTTTCAGTGAGATAAACAGTAGAAATAAGTTAAGGAGACCATGTGTGGTGCAGGACTGGTGCCATCTTCAAAAGCTAAAGTGTATTTGATGTACAGATATGCTATATTCGTCCAAAGTGTAGCACTGATGTTCTGGACATTGAGATTTCCTTCCTGATCGGCTCTTTGTCCATGCACTACTTCAGCCCTTGCTTTTTCTTGGATCTAGACACAGAGGTCGACCAAGGGCAGTGAGGGTGGCGATCTTCCCGGGGCTGCTGCTTGCCAAGAAACTCTATTTGCCAGGAGATTCACGTGAAAGCGTGTCCTTATGTAATTTCTAACCCACTTTTACACACACAGACTTGTTTGCTCAAGCTTCCAAACTCCAGCATGTTAGTCTACACTAACTGCTAACTGCTGCAATTCCTGAGGTTGACCTGCCGGCCTTTCCCCTATTTCATTCTTTCCATAGGTTATTGATTTAATTCTTTGTGTGTCATTACAAACTATCTTGAAATACTGAGGAGAAATAATTTTTCATACCTATTTTGTCCCCAGAGAAATTGTTCCCTAAACAGAAAACTGTCCTCTTTGTCCAAAAACTCAGAACTCTTTAGGTGCTGTAGAGCAAGGCACAGTTTAGAAGCTGACTGACAGAGGAACACAGAAGTGACCCAGTGCATTGCAATGCTTTGGCTTCATAATTTTTATTCCAATTTCTTTATAGTCCAAAATAATCTGGGTTAGTGTGTCAAGACAAATCTAGACCTAAGAACATGGTAATACAAGGTAATTTTGTCTTTATTCTTGTTCCTCTTTGTCTAAAACAGAAAGGAAACATATATTCAAGTCTGGTAAAGATGTCATATTTCTAATTTCTTTAGTTCCTTGATCCTGACGTATTATATTCATACTAAGTGATAGTTTTCTTCCTTAACTAGTTTCCTTCTATAGTAGCAACTTTCTTTTTTATAAAAACAATAGTGTCGCTACTGAAGAAAAAATAGGATTCTGGTGGCATCTAAGAGAAGATGTAATAGCATTACGGAATTTTAACACCTATCTAATGACCTGAATTTGGAGATTTAAGGGCTGTGGCAGGATTTGGATTCATCTGTTTTGTAGGGAGAGTGATGCCATGCATTTAGTTGGATCCCAGGCACCAAGCACAGCAGACCTCTGCCAGCCAGCTTCCAGTGATTGTTGAGCAGCACATTGTCCTGAGATAAAAGGCAGAAAAATAAGTTGACATGGACAAAGAGACTTGCTTAGTTCCAGCTGAAATTCCCTGAAAATAAGCAAGAAGAGGCAATTTAAACAGCACTCCATTCTGGGGAAATGTTGTTACACAACCACCACTGTTCAAAGTGCAATACCACAGGAAGTTAGCTTGAGCACTGCTGGTCTAGGTGTTGTACTTTATCACAAACTACCTAATTTACAGGATCACAGACTGGTTAAGGTAGGAAGGGACCTCTGGAGAGCATCTGGTCCAATCGACCTGCTCAGGCAGGGTCTCCTACAGCCAGCTGCCAAAGGTGGTGTCCAGTCAGGTTTTGGATATCTCCACATCTTAGGAAAAGCACCTTTGAGTTTCAATGACTTCAGAGCTGACAGGTGCCACTGGGCTTGTAGCTCAGTAGGAAACAGGGTGGACAAACTACCACTGATCAGTCAACTACCAGCAACACTCAGCTCCCACTACGTTTCAATCAGCAGGAGAAAGTTTTAGTTCAGGAAACAAAAGTCTTTCTGTCTCCCCTTACCATGTCACCTATTAGCAGTCACTGCTCTTGACCATGACTTTTTCCAATGCTTGGAATTTAAACTCAGGACATTCCTGCTTCACAAAATTGTTCTGTCAGCAGCATCTATCTAACTCACTGGCAAAATGTCTCTTCTGTCTCTGAGCATCTAGCTCAGATGAAAGAGGATATCTTTCTTCTGTTATCCATCCTTTTTCTATTTTTTTTTGGCACAGGACAATGGTTATTTACCTGCAGATTTCGATTTTGCTAGTGACACCGGGGGGAGTTACAAGGCCAGTGTGACAGAATTTTATAGAATCATAGAATGGTTTGGGCTGGAAGGGACCTTAAAGATCATCTAGCTCCAAGTTCTCATAAACAGGGGTACCTTTCTCTAGATCAGCTTGCTCAAGTCCCCATCCAACCCGGCCTTGGCCTCTGCCTGGGATGGGGCATCCACAGCTTCCCTGGGCAACCTGTTTCAGTTCCTCACCACCCTCACAGTAAAGAATTTCTTTTGTATATCTAACCTAAATTTCTCCTCCTTCAGTTAATTTTCATTAATTTTTGTTAATTTTATTAACTCTGAACCGACAGTAATAAAACTGCATGGAATCAAATCTAAGTAATCAGGCTGAAGTGAAAATTTGGAAGTTTGTTCCCTTGTTTTTCTCTGGTATGGTTAGGTCTTTCTAAATGTTATTTTCAGCTTTGAAACTCCAGTGTTTCAGTGTAATACGTCCGCGTTTCAAAGTGTTACAGTATAATAAGTCTGTAAAGCTAAAGCTTGTATTAAATTGCCAGGTGCAAATAAGTAAAATAAAAACTAGGTAAAAAATTTATGCAGGTGGAAGCACTGAATTCAGCAATTGTGGAGCTCTGAAGATTTTCTAGTAAATATTTTGTTTTAGCACCCTCTCTCGGACACAAACCAGCACTGCTGGTGTTTACTTTTAAAAGTCTTGGCTAAAGCTGGAAAGCATTTGCAACAGGAAAAGTCCTTGGCTGCAGTCAGAGATACAATTTAGTTACGTATTTTTGTATGCTATAAATTAACATGAGTAGAATTTTCTCATCCCTCTTAGGCTTATCATCTTTATACAAATAGTCTGTGCTGTTCATTTAAGTCAGCCAAGAACTGGGAAAAGCATGAGGGCTCCAAAGCAAATACTGAAGGTGAGTTGTTACAAAAGACCATACGTAGTTCCTCACTGTTCCTCGCTGTCTGCACATCTCCTGTGAGGAACCTGCTGATGTTAACTGTTGTGTGTTGGAGTCAGCAAGACCTAACCCCACAGTTGTGAATTGTGGATGAACCTGAATGTTTTCTCTTACAGCCGCTAGCACTTGGTGTTAGGGTAGCTTGTGGAGGTCCCAGTTTGGGACCATGGTCTTGCTGTGTTGAGTCCTACATCCAAGAGTCACAGTGCCATGAGTAGCAGTGTAATGCAGAGGGAAAGGGGTGGGAGGCAGCTTTTCCATCTTGGGAAAGATAAGTATACTAATGCCAAAAGAAAGTGAGCAATGGGAAGCTCAGTGAGTATATTCTGAATAGCAGAAGGGGCTACAGTTTGCACCTTCTGCACAAACTCTACCTACCTGCCTGGCTTCTGGGGTACAACTGATAGGCAGTCAAGTTCCTAAACATTATTTTGGCTCCAGTAGTTGATATGGTTGCCAGTTACCTTCAGAGATACTGTATGTGCCAAGAGAAGGATTAAAAAATTAGGACACTGTAGAACAAAAACTGCCTGGATTACTTTAACTTGCTCTTCCTGCTCATATTAATTTTACTAAGCCTTATTTGCAATAATAGCCTTCAGCAAGATTCCCACTTCATCAGTGCAGGGTGCAGATGATAATAAACAAACAAGAGGCCATGAATGACGCAAGGATTTGGAAAAGGACAAAAAAACCCAACAAACTTAAGCAACTGAAATTCTTTTTCAGGACAAGAATAAATGCCTTACATAGAATAATTGCTATGCTGTTTACATACAAGCTTTTACAGCTAGTCAATTATTTCATTCTTCCTTCTGCTGTGTCCCTCTAGGTAACCAAGTGTTGGGTTTGTTGAAGTGCTGAGCACTTGAAGCAGTACCCGACAGCAGCAAAAGCTACAAATAAAGGGAGGCATGAGATTTTCCCCACATGCCAGCTCAAAAGCAGGCCAGAAGAGGCAATCAAAAATCAGTTGATACTTCAAATGAGTCTGTCTGCCTCAGCCCTCTCCCAGGTGAGGGAGGGATAAAAAGATCCCTCTCCTTGTCTTGCTATGCAAACACAAACAGTGGTTAACTGTCTGCTATGAAACAACTGGTTGGTCTAGATGCATCAGCTCTCACACCCTGAAAATAAGGTTTGTGCCCTCAGCGTCTGCACCCCTCTACCCTGAGCTAAAGAGTCTTTAGCTCTCTTATTCACAGCATTGTGGGGCCTTGCTGCTTTGAGGAATGTGTCAAACACTGCTGTTGTGAGCCAGCCCATGGTTTGTGCACTGTTGGGCGGAGGCCCCCTGAATGCCCCCTCACCAGTCTGGTGCTGCAGTCCTGCTGCCTGAGCATCTTCTTTTCCCTACCCCCAAAATATATCTCAGTGTGTCTGTGGTTGTACACACTGAGAGAAGATGAGGGAAGATTGATCAGTGTTGAACATCACAGGAAAATGTGTTACATGTAGAATATTGATAGTATGCAGTGAGCATGTAACAGTAGGATGGAAAGGTCATAATGTCATCAGTGAGATTTTTCCATTCTCCTCAGGGATGAGCAATATCCAATTCTGTGACTCCACATCACACATACACACTTAAGGAACTGGACAAACCAAGATTAGATTTGTAAAAGTAACTTTATATCTGAACTTCAGTGAATAGAAAACCTCATATGTCCAGCAGTAGTTCTGTTTTCTTTTGTGTGATTTTATGGGGTTTTGAAAAATAAGTGTCCACATTGCAGCTCACCTATCCCAAGTGCATCATCATTGATTTTTGGCACATTAGCACATGAAATGATACCTAGTGGGATAGATGTGTATTTACTCACGTCATTTACCCTTCATCTGAAGAAAAGTCTTAGGTAAAATACACATAATATCTTTGGGATTTTCCATTCAGATGAGATCTACATATAAATCTTAAGTGGCTCAAAAGAAAGGGTTTGTTTCAGGTATTGGGAAAAATAGAATAATAAAGACTGTGTTGACCAAATGGTTGGAGGAGGAAGAGTTTCTTCTCGTATCACATGGCTTGGTTATAACATAACACCCCCAGTTACCCCTCACTTACACATCTATGTCCTATTGAAGTGCCCTGGCCATTATGCCAGAAAGTCCTTTTCATGTCTGTCCTGAGGACAATTTCAGTAGTCCAGCCATACTGGCATTCAGCAATCTCAGGCAAGAGATTAGAGGGAATGTCTAATGGAGCAAGGAAGACTTATCCTCAGTGGAGGACGAGCTGGTTAGGGGACACTTAAACAAAATGGAAATAATCTTAAGTTCCCAGGGCCTGAGAGGTTGTGCCCTCGACTGCCAAGAGAGCTGGCTGATGTCACTGTGAGGCCATTCTCAATTAGCCTTGAAATATGCTGTTGACTGGGAGAGATTCCTTCCTGGAGAGTGGATGAGACCAAGTATCTCTTCTGTCTTCAAGAGGAGAAAGAAGGAAGGTCTGGAGAACTGCAGGCCAGTAAGCCTCATCTCAGTCCCTGGAAAGGTCATAGAGAAAATCCTCCTGGAATTCATGAGGACTCCGAAACCATGAAGGTCAAGGTAATTGTGACTAGTCAACATAGATCAATGGGCAGGAAATCATGCCTAACCTGACAGCCTTCTACAAGCCTGGAGAATGAACTAGAGAAAGGGACACCTAAATAACTAAAATTTAGGTTTTCCAAACTGAACATACATTGATTAGAAGGCTTTTACCTTACAGAACATAGGAGAACTCTAATTGCTACTTGTTTTCATTTTTTACTTCCAAGTCTATTAGAGTCATAGAATATGCTGAGTTGGAAGGCACCCATTAGGATCATCAAGTCCAGCTCCTGGCCCTGCACAGGACACAGGACACCCCAAGAATCACTGTGTGCCTGAAATTCCATATTGCCTTGAGCAGTACTATATATGTTTGATCATGTATGTATGATCCATGTGTATATATATACATATATATGTATGTATGTATGTATCCATGTATATCCAAGGCCTATATACATGGATCACATATATTTATTGCTCCAAAATTACTCGATTCCAAGATTAATTTTTTCTTCAGTTCTGAATGCTGTGTGGTTCTGCAATGCTTGGGGATATGATGTGAATTAATTTATTATTATTATTATTATACCAGTTTGGAACCATAGGATGACATATTTGGAATATTTTAATAGCCCTAAAATGTGACAGCTATTCTACAGAAAAGAGAAGGCAGCGGTGCCATATCCAGAGAACTTACTCTAACTGTAGATGATAAGCAAAAACTCAGAGAAACAGAACAGTGCAGCTAGGTGGAAGCTTATTTTTCAAAAACAACATGGTACTAACTGTTACTACTTTGCTTTGTTTGCAATACAAAAGAAACCTTGCTTAAGTATATGTAACAAGTGCTGAGGTGAGAATTATAGTATCATTTAAAGATCGGGAGTCATGTTGAAGTTAAAACTTGGAAAATAACGGAAAATATGTTTCAAATTAAATGATACTTAAATTATTAAATGATGCAAAAGGCATGCTAAGTGGTTTAATACTCCAGGGAGAGTGTTAAAAAGGGCTTGGAATGTTGGGAAAAGAAGGCTAGGATTGGAAAGAAAGAACTCTAGTTTGATTTGGTGAAGTGACAGCAAATTTAAGGATGTGGATGGGGGACTGCACGTGCAGGTAATATTGGTTTACAGGGATACTGAAAGAAGGAGGCATGCTCAGAGTCCAGGGAAAAAAAAATTAGCTTTGCTTAAACGGGGAGATTTTTAAATACTACATAAAAGCAGTATTTAAAAATCTCCCCGTTTAAGCAAAGCTAAATTTTTTTAAGCTTTCTGTGACATGTGACATGTCACATTTCTCTGACAATGGTGGCATGCCCATGGGAAACTAAGCTTCTGTTAGTACTGGATTTACAGAAGTTTCTAGTAGTTTTAGAAACATTAACCAGCACACTACAAAGGAAAATTATATCGTTATTCCAGTGCTAACAGCAAAGTCCATATAACAATCAAGATTATCTCACAATTCTGAGAGATATTATTTCCTCAGATTTCTTCTAAGTGGGAAGGGCCAGCTTTGATGTGCCAACATCACGTCAACAGAGGGCAAGAGCCAAGGTCAGGTGGAATTCGAACCATGCCGGGGTGTAGAATCGCTTCCTTGACTAAAGCCTGGATATTCCTGTTGTCCCTTTACACAATCCCACTGGGGGGACGCCAGGGCAGGAATAGCAAGAGGGAGGAAGAGGATTAAGAAATCAGTTTGCCCCATCCCTAAATCCAAGTCAGAGAATGATGGGACCATAGAACGGTTTGAGTTGTGAGGGACCTTAAAGATCACCCAGTTCCAACCCCGCTGCTCTGGGCAGGGACACTTTCCACCAGACCAGGCCGCTCAGAGTCCCGTCCAGGCTGCCCTTCAATCACCTCTCCGTGTGTCCTCCGCACCCTCCGCCCCGCTCAGGGCTCCAGCCGCCGCCGCCGCCGCTGGGCTTTACCACACCAACCGCTCCCCCTGCCCTCACCCAGCCCTCACCGCCCCCCGCCATCGCCACCGTGCCGCAGGGCACACCGGGACTTGTAGTCCTCTCTTCAAGGATCGCCCTTCCGTTCCGGCTGCTCTGGAGGAAAACGAACTACAACTCCCAGCGTGTCCTGCGCACCTCCCCTCGCCAGCGCCATGCTCCGGGAGCCTAGCCCCGCCTCGTCGCCGGGTCGATCGGCGGCGGGAGGAGGAGCAGGAGCGGGGCCACCGCGGCCGCCGGCCCGGCCCGGGTCCTGTGGGCTCCCCCCGGCCGCGCCATGTGGCAGAGCATCGGGCTGACCCTTCTGGTGATCGTGGCCACGCTGGCCTGCGTGTTGCTCTTCATGCTGTGCGGTGAGTGGCGGGGCGCGGGTGGGCCGGCTGCTGGCCCGGCTGCGGCTTGCGGTGCTGGTGCTCCGCGCCCGCCCTGGCACCGCCGCGCCGGGCCCGTCAATCTGTGCTGGTTCCTCTTGGCTCCGATTGACTGAGGGAAGGAGAAGGGCACCGTGCCCCGGCGTGTGGGGGAGCCTGTGTGGTGCGCAGCGCCCTCCTCGCTTTGTTCCCGAGCCGTTTCCAGCTTTGATATGCTACCGGAGCCCTACTTCGGTGGTTAATTCGCTGTTTCCTCTGAAAATTAGGGCTTTTTTTAAGTGATGGGACTCCTGAGCAGTCACTCTGTGCGGCTTCTACACGCATGGGTCTGAAATGCCCGTGAGTGCAGGAAGTAAACTCGGGACTGGCATCCCTCAGCTCTGACATCTGTGCTAGAATTGATTGAAGACAGCTCTTAGGAGGTTTCCTCTTACGTGGATCGAGAGGAGGAAGCTCGGGGGGACCAAGGTTGTAGTGAGTGAATCTGCTGTGCCTGCAGAGAGAGGCCCAGGGGAAATGGCATTAAGCTGAGGCAGGGAAGATTCAGATTAGATATTTGAAAATATTTTTTCACTGTTAGGGCGGTCAGGGATTGGAACAGGTTGCCCAAGGAGGTGCTGGAGTCACCTGGAGGTGTTCAAG
This sequence comes from Rhabdornis inornatus, assembly GCA_013397075.1. Lineage (NCBI taxonomy): Eukaryota > Metazoa > Chordata > Aves > Passeriformes > Rhabdornithidae > Rhabdornis > Rhabdornis inornatus. The sequence goes on from VWZS01009191.1 coordinate 528,156, forward strand.
AGGTGTCTGGATGTGGTGCTGAGTGATGTTTTAGTGATTTAGGGTTACAGTGGCAGTGCTGGGTGAATGGCTGGACTGGATGATCTTTAAAATTTCTTCTAACCTTGATGATTCATCCAAGGCTTGTTTATTTTTTTGTTTTTGTTTTTTTTTTTTAATACGTGGAGAGAAGGGTTATTTCAATGGGAGGGATGACTTGCAGGTCTGTTGGAGTTCTTGGAAGGAATCAGAAGTGCAGTGTGTGAATGTTGTGGCCGATATGCAGAGCTTGGGGATCTCAAAACAAGCAAACAAACAGACAAAAACCACGCCAGCAAATTCAAACTATGCCATATTTGGTGAGAGGCTTGTGAGACTTACAACCACTTATAAACCTCCCTCGCCACCTTGGTGACAGATGGGTTTACAAGTGGTTTCTGAAAAACTGAGAGAGCAATGTGAAGACTGATATTTAATAGTTTCAAAACTGCTAATTGTTGTCAAAATGACAAAGCATTGTGAAAAGATTTTTAATTATCAAGGATCTGGAGAGTGAAATGGGAAGTGAAGTCCAGTATTAACATGTATGAAGTAAGGCATATAGTGTGAAATGTATGAACGTATAATTTGTATGGAGAAATATAATGGAATCAAACTGAGCTGCTATTATCCCAAAGAAAGGATTAGCTGAAGTAATTGCAAGCATTTCTCCCGAATATCTCTGTAATACTTTGTAGCTAGCAAACAGGCAAATCAAACATTAAGAGCCTGAAATAGTAGAGGAAATGTCTTTATACTGCTATAGGAATTATCTATGTGCACGTGTCTCACACCGTGTATTTTCTTTTTAAAGGGTATTACCTCATTAAAAGAAATGAAATCCTACTTTCTTTTTAAAAAGATAGGGTTTCCTCAGCAATTCTTTGTTGAGAGCTGCGAAATTATTTGCATGAAGAAACTCTAAACAGGTTAGATCTGTCAACCCTGGAAAATAGATGACTGGAGACGGGGTGATGGCTATACCATGAGCCATGCCAAAATGAAGTGGGAAAGGTTGTGAAATGTCATCGTTGCAGAGGATTTGGAGTACATGAAATTAAATGGTCAAGCAGGAGGCTGAAAACAAAAAATCATCTTTTACACAACAGGGCAATAATTTGCAAGCTCATTAACTAGGAATATTTTGGATGCTGACACTTGTGTCATTTAAAGTTCCTAGAAGAAAGGTCAACATCTTGGTCATTATCTTGGATGAGGAAATCTGTGTAATACTGATAATTGGAACTGCAAGGCTACACTTTGCTTGGTTTTGTGCTCTTTTCCTGTATGCCCTGTAGTGTCTGTTGTTACAGACTAAACAGTGACCTAAGTAGATATTTATTCAAGTTTCTTTACCCTCATTAGGTGTTGATTGGCCACTTTTCAACTTTTAGAAGATGCAGCACAGTAACTGCAAGGGTTTTTATATTTTCAAAGTATGCATACAAGATCTTTGCTTACTATCTTGCTGAAAGAATAATACAATTTTGCAACCTGCTGTTCAAACTCAGAAACAAGCATCATTTTTCCTCAGGCCTTTCTGCCTTTGTCTGTATATGACAAATGGAATTGAAATGCTAAGCATTAACTTTTGCTGCTAACATAATCATTTCCCCAGTGCTTTCTTGGTTAAAGAAAGCAGAAGTAATTAATAACTTTATTTTAAGCAGCTTGTAAATACTTAGCTGTTCGGAGTAACATATTGGACATTCATATTGAATTCCATGAATACTTTGCTTGGAATCCTTCATTGTATTTTACTTTGGTCGGTTCAGACTTTATAAAATGGTTGTGCTAAAAGTCACCTAGATTTCAAATGTACTGAGTGCAGGAAGCTGACACTTTCATTGGGTTTTTTGGGGAAGGATTTAAACTGTTGCCGTGTTAGAAGTGACTCTGTGGGATTTGATAGGGATTTATAGTATTTGTAATTATTTTTACATCACTCAGCATTTATTAATTAAATTATATTGCTTATACCACTTCTCTTACCATGGAAAATATTCGAGGAAGACAGTGTCAAGACCGCTACTGGTCTTTAAAAATTAGTACTTTGAACTTAATTGTTTATCTGTGCTAGTGACAGGCAGTTTCCCTGGGAAGGCTGGAAAGAGTAGCGACCTGTAGGGGAGAAGATGGAGAAGAAACTACCTAGGTGCTGTGTGTGACAGGATATGTGCAAAAGCCAGCCAATGAGGCATACAAATTAATGGAGAAATCTTACATAGGAAGGGCTGGATATAATCTGGAGTAAGCCTGGTCTGATGACGAGAATATTTTTCCAGCCATCTGACGAGAGGTGTTGAAACAGCCTTATGAGAAGAAGGGTCAAGAGTGTAAAGAGCTGGGACTTGGATTTTGAGTGGCTCATAAAAGGACTCATGGTGTGATTGCCTGCAGAGAGTAATAAACTTAAATATCCAGGAAACATCCTAGGATCATGTGGATTTCTGCTGCCCATCACATGTGATGTGGTAAGTGCTATCAAAACTTAAATAATGAGAAAAGCATTCACTTTACCATTTTTTTCAAAGTGAAAAGACAAATTATTAGAGTACAAATTATCAGAAGTTCCTTTGGATGGTTCTTCAGCAATGTGAATTAGGCATTTAGGTCTATAAATGTACTTTGAATAAGTGACCTGATTTCCTTTTCTTTAAAACATGTCTGGATGCTGGCAACTGCTGCTTTCAGCGTTTATCTGAATTAGTTGAGAAGCACGGGAGGTTTGCAGCTAGCATTTGTAAACTGATCACATCTGACATAGAAACCATTGAGGTAGGTACTGTAAACATAGCAAATTTTCAGTTGCCCTTTTAAAAGAGGGACTAAGATAACTTGCTCCACTCTTTTTATTCCCACCTTTTCTTGTTTTCTCTTTCTGGTGGTCTTATTGCTGCTTTTGTATACTCCATGTACCTCTGAGATGGGAGGAGCTTGTGCATTGTCAAGGATATAGGATGGAATAAAATACCAGCCAAGGTGAGCTCTAGTACTGCTTACCTCTCTGTATTTGTTTTATTTTCCCAGTGCAGTAATGCATGAAGCCAAATGAAGTTGCCAAAGTGCCTACACTGGAACAGATGGAAGTGTTAATCTCATTTGGCAAAAGAGGCTAATGAAATGCAGTTTGAGACATACAACCTTAAAATAAAAATCATGTAGCTCTAAGTGCTGAAATGAATGTGTGGTTCGCTTCACAAGTGTGAATTCAATTGCAGATGGGAAAACATTTCAGTCCTAAATTCTGCCTGAATAACTTTTCTTTAATGCTTTGTTGAAACAATTTTATAACTCTCTTCAGTGGGTGATTCTTGGGAACTACCTTAACAGATGAGGAAAGTCATGCTTGATTAGACCACTCATAAAGAGAAAATATCCTTTAATTTGAAGCTGAGTTTTGAAACTGATGAGAGGTGAGAAGAGAGCAAATTTCCTTTTGCTCAGTCAGCAAGCAGCAAGTGGTAGTGTTGCATTAAATGGGAGAAGGTTTAAGGAGCTGTGCAGATCCAAGCGCCATGTCACCTGATGTCCTCTGTTATCCCAGTGTCAGAGTAGTGCTTCCTTCAGGCTGACCCTCTCCATAGCAAAGCTGTCCACTAGGGCAGTATAATAGTTCTGCACTGTTTCAGAGATGTGGATGAAGTGATTTGTGCATGGTTGAAGGAGTTATCTAACAGACCTCAGAGAAGAACCCTGTTCTCCCAAATCTCAGGTTAGCATCTAAAGCTCCATGCTAATTTTTTTGCAGCTGTAGCTGCTTAGGATTTTTTGTGATGGACACTTCAGCATTTGAATATAGGCAACATTCACCATGGTGATACCCCAGTTCTAAATTAGTACCCATATTCTGGCACGATGGGATCTTATTTTCATATCAGTAAGGACACAGAAGTAAAATGATCTTGCAAGACTGCACAGGATTTCCGCAGCAAGGTCACAACTGGAAACTCAATCTTTTCTGTGTTGTGCAGTTACTGCATCACCGTCCTGCCTTTCTTGGTTGCATTTGTATTTCACGTAAGAAAAATCAAGTTGCTTTTCCCCAGCACTCCGTATTAACCCTGGGGTTTTTCTTTTGTTAGCGTTTCCTGATTCAAATGGAATCATCTGAATGAATTCAAAAAATTCAAAAAAATTGAAATGGAATTTTCTAATAAAGAAACATCTGTTAGCTGTTGCATACAAGCCAGTGACAGGAGAACGAAATAGATGGGCCTGAGACTTGTTATCCTTCACTTCTGGAGTGGGAGTAACTTTGTAGTTGGATCACTGTTTCTTTCCCCTTTACAAAGAATCAAGAGCTGATGTGGGAAGTAACAGAAAAAGTAGTTTTAATGAAGTCTAGTCAAATCATAAAATCTGTTTAGCATCTGAATTGCACGGATGTTACATACATCCTCTATGAGTTAGTCAAAGCTTTGACTCACAGCCCCATCTTCACAAACAGATACTGCATCGTGATTTATTAGTGGAGGGTTGACATACTGATGGCATGGTACCAGACCTGGCTTAAATGTCTTTGCACAGCATCCGGCTGTGGCATTTTTAAGTGAGATGATGGCTCCCAGCTTTTAATGAGTACTAAACTCTGCAAGGCTGGAAGCTGCTGTTTTGCCTAGCTGCAAAACACTGGTAGATTAGATTTTGCAACACTAGATTCAGATATGTGCAACATCAAGAGCTGGAGCCCCTGCTTTGCACTGCACTGATGTATGTTTGATCTGGCTTACTGCTTTGAGAGGCAACTTCTTTCACCAGTTAGTGCAGAAATATTATTTATTATAGTCTGCATGTCATCACTGCTTGTTTGCTGAAGGCATGTTGTGGGTGTGCTGTTTGGCTTCCACAGGCTCAATCAAGCTGAGGATGATTTTAAAAGGTAAATCAAACAGCTAAAGAAAATAAAGCAAGCACTGAAAGACTGATTCTAATCAAATGTTTTGTGTGCAGTGAAGCTAAACCAGTAGGACTTCTTTGAGAGCAGCTTACCTGAACAGAGGTGGAAGTGTTAGAGATGCAAACCAATGGTGTCAGTTACCTGTCCAGGAAGAGCTCTACAGCAAAAAATGTGCAAAGCTAAACTGAGCCACATACAGACAAGAATGCCTAGAGATGCCCATTTTCTATTTTTTGTATGTGTATTTTAAATTAGTTTACAATTGTTTTCTTTTTTAAAACACAGTTACGTAACTTACGGTTCTTCAGTATGGCACAGTGCCGGGTGTTACCATTTTGGAATGTTCTTAAGAGAAAGAGAAATTAGTAGAAAATGCATTGTCTTCTGATTCAGAGACAATGTGAATCTGCCTCCAGGCTTTGTGTCTGTGTGTGGCTTTGTTCAGTGATGTATTTAGCTGATATTGTTGCTGGAGAGATTTTTTTCTTACCCAGAATGAGTTGCTCTTTAATAGTCTGGTTATTTCCAAGGAAATTCTTATTTAGTAACAGTCAGGCGACAGGGAGGCTCAGCTGAAGAGGCAGTCTTAACTTGATTTGGACAAGTGTGTTAGTTTTGGGGTTGTTTGGTTTTTTTTAACTTTCCATCCAAGCTGGCACAGTAACTAGAGCAAGTGAAAGAAAGAAATCTTTATACTTTGATTACTTTATACCTAAAGGTCTCTGGTACTGGCTAGGAGACCTTGTGAGGTTTTTGATATTCTAGTTTTCAAGTCTGGTTGCCCTCTCTCTATTACCTTTTGCTAAGCCTGTTGTAATTTTCTTTTCAACTCGATGCCTTGTGGTTTGTTTCACTTGCCTGTTACCACTCATCTGTTTGTTTGGCTGCTAGAACCAGTCTCCTTGGTTGATTATTTACACTGTTTTGTTTGTAGTCTGGAGCTAGAGAGCTCCAAAATCAGTTTATGGTACTTGAGGTTTTGGATACTTAGACCGTTCTGCTCTGCTCTCTAACTCACACTAAATACTGAAAAGAAATTAGTGCTGTTTTTCTTGAAGGTGCGAATGAACTTTGTACGTTCTTTAGTATTTCCCCAGCACACGCCCTGTAGTAATTCTAAGTGTTAAGTAGCCTATTTGCAGTGATAGAGGAAGCCTGTGGTTCACTTTATTTAGCTTAAGTTAAAATACCACCCTTAATGGAATATTTATTTACACCAAATGCCCTCAAGTCATGCTTCTGTAAAGTGCCCTAAAACCCTTCTGGGAATGCCCTGAATATTTTCGCCTCATCCTCCTCCCTCTCCCCTTTCAATGGAACAAACTTTCAAAGAGCTGCTACCTCAGTTTTTACTTTTAGTTCTGAAAGAAAAGTGTAGCCAAACCCAGCCATCTACCATTTTTTTTCCTGGGTGCAAGGGAATGTAATGCATTTGCAGGACATCAGATTCAATTTAATCACAAGTCATTTAATGGTTTAGGTATTCATGGGAAAGGAAATACTTGTGTAGGCTCTAGGAATTAATTTAGATCATAAAAGGTTGTCATATAAGAGCTTTCCTTCAATTTCCTTAGGAGCAGAGAAGTTACTGAAATGAAAAAACTGCGAGATGTGAAAAGTAGTCCAGGAAGGAGGAGAAGGGTGGGATCTTGTTTTTGTCATAAGGAATGGATTGCCCTGTTGATGCTGATTACAGAAGAGGAGGAAATACAGAGGTTCCGTGGTTATATAAGTGTTGTTTATTTATTAGTTGGTCCTTCTCCCTCCTTTCTAATATGTCCTGTTATCCATTCCCAGAAGTCTGCTTCTGCTGGAAGCTGTGTAATTGGGAGGACAGTTTTCCCTAGCTCTGTAAAATAGGGCTCTTAATATCTGAATAGGTCATCAGTATAGGCTTTAATAGCTGGCAAGACCTTCTGAACAGAGAATGGGACTATTAATATATAGCTCTGTGCAGGCCAGATGGGTGTTGGTGTCGCAAATGATGTTTGTGTAGCATTTGTTTCCAAAGAGCTGTTTAAGTTTTGCTTCGCTTAACTGTATTTCAGAGAAGTTGTATTCCTGTTTGGTGGGTTCTTTTAAAATGAAGATTCTGGCTTAGGTTTAGATATATTTATATCTGCTTTTTCAAGTTTTTTTGGCTACCTGTTACAGAAACACTTTGACAAGACAAAAAAGGAGGAACAGGTGGGTCTTAAGTATTTTTTAAGATAGATTCTAGAAATGTGGCCATCTCAGCTCTTTACTTGTGTAGTTTTGGGACCTAGAGTATTTTAGTGGTGGAGCAGAACATAGATTTACCACAGAATGTTAATTTTACTTTAGTGGGATTTGGGCATGGTGAGGGATCTCATTGAATTTGGGGGATGTAGTCTTTTAGTGAACATAAAGAAGACCTTGTCCATTTAAGAATAGGATTTATTATAAAATATGATATTAATTTGAAGATCTGAGCAAGTGTGCTTAGTAGTGATTATGTAATGCAACTTTTAAAATGTGATTTCCAGAATGGAGTGTTTGCAGAGTGAGGGGAGAAATTCTAGTGCTTTCACAGCGCCTGTGTAATGAATCCTGAGTCCTTGTTTGAGATATAACCAGAGGACTTCTTTTTTCCTGACAATTGAGACCTTTATGTCTGTGATGGTATGGTGATCACCCACCTACCTACTGTGGCAGTTCATTTTGAAATTGGTGGTTCAGTGTAGGGCTTTTCCTGGAGCTTAAATGTTGCTTCTGGATGAGGAAAAACTTTATGAAGTTGGATTGTTTTTTATAGGACTGTAAAAAGGAGTGGATGTGTTGCGAAGGGCTGTTGGAGCTGACAAATAGAGGATGGGAGCTGATCAAATTTTTTTTCTCTTTTGTGATATACTTTGCTGGAGAGCTGACTATCAATTTGTATGAAGTAACTAAGCAGTACCTTTTTTCTTTCTCCTGCAGGATGGTACGTGGTCTGGCAATTGTTTTTGTCTAAATTCAAATTCCTGAGGGAATTGATAGGTGATACAGGGTCCCAGCAGGGAGACAACGAGCCTTCAGAAACTGAAACTGAACAGGAAACTCCACCCTCGCCTCAGAGAGGGAGGCAGAAATCGGCTCGCCAACGAAGGGCAGCTACGGGAGACACGACTTAAAGTACTCCGTTGAACTTCTGAGTAACTGGATGGTTAACACCTCTGCACTGTGTCCTTCAGTGGTGTCACCTTACTGAGAAATTCACCCAAGAGGTAACATTTATCCCTGTGGACCTTTACTTCTGAGCTACCGATGGATGGTGCTACTGCAGTAGAGGTTCAGGGAGGGCTTCAGCAGCAAGTCACAGAATACTGGAAGAATGGAAGGATGGAGGGAAATCTCCATCACGAAAATGCTGAGGTCCTGTATCTCCTGTCTCAACGTGCAGATGAAGAACAGGTCCTGGACCATAGGCTTAGTCTTTGCATTAGTCTGAACATGGTAAACATTTCAGACTTGAAATAGTTTATAAATTATTTTTTTTCTTTACAGCACTGTAACTACATAGAGTGAAATTGAGTTTTATTTCCTTAGCTGTATATGAATATATATATTTTTTCAGCCTTGAGAAAGCACCTGAACTTAAAAATCAGTTGAAAGAATATCTTGCTTCAGAACATATTCTAAAGTGAGATTTCAGTTAAGTTCTTGTATATATAAAAGCTATAAATGAAATATGAAAAACATATTAGATGCACATTATTTGGAGGTTTTTATTATCTCCTCTTTTTTAAAAAGAAGGAGATGCAAAGAAAGCAATCAGGTGGCAAGACCTGTTTTCTTGGTTTTGGTACATATATAGGTTAAACAGTCCTGCTAGGCTTCTGAATGTTTTTCCTGAACCTTTTACTCCGAGTCCAACCTGTGCTGGAGACAGGGAAGTGCCCAGGTTGTGCACTATTGACTGTTTAGTATTCTGAAGTGTCATCTTTGGTGTTTGGATACTGAGCACTTCTCTTAGCTCTCCCTGTACACCTTTACATCAGGTATTTGGTATCTGGCATCACTTTTTCCCTGGAGGCAGTTAAGGCTCTCTTACCGTTCGTCAGACATCGCTGGGACACTCTGTTCCAGCAGGGAATTTGGTACCTCATGTTTGCTGGAGGACTTACGGATTTTTACCGGTGATCAGCAGTTGCTCCTGTTTTCTCTGAAGGATGAGTTCTACAGCTATTTTTACATTGCACTTCAGAATGAAGAGCTCCACTTCTGTTTATCTAGCAACTCTGAAGATTGATGCATGAGATTTTGGAAAGAGGAGGAACATGCATGTACCACCTCTGACATGTGTATGAGAGAACTACCAACGGGTCTTGTCTTGAATAGCTTCCGTTTTCTCTCAAAGTTTGGATATGTGATAGTGTGTGGATCATTGTTCCATGTATGAAAACTTAATCAGGACTTTAAAATTGGTATTGTGTCTTCAGCTGTTAAGAAGTTTAACCTATGGCTTCCAAATTGTGATTTGGTTCAGTTATATGGCTGAAAGCAGAAAGACTTAGGTTTTTCATCAAGTAGGCCCACATCTGGGGAAAGAGCACTCTGTTAGTGTCTTTATGTTTTAATTTGTCAGTTTTGAATAGTGATCAAAATCCAATGAGGGGCATTCACTTCTTAAAATCATTTGGATGTTTCAGTATTAAAATACATAAGATCAGCCCTGACTTTCCTTTGGAGACTAAAAGACTTTGTTTCATTTGTTAGCATGTATATATTGAGCGTAAGGTTACATTTTGAAGCATGATTAGGCAGTGCTATGCACATATCCTGTAAACACATGTTGAAATACTGATTGTCTCCTCTTCTGTCCTGTGTGCTGGCAAGGGAATGTCTAATGATGGTTGATTGTTTTTGCCTTTTTAAATTTTTCTTTAATTAATAAAATTCCTATTCAAACTGAGCAAAAGCAATCAGATTCTATTCCCTGCTGCTTTCAGTTTGCCTCACTCAACTTCATGTCACAATTTTCTTGTGTGCTTATGTCTTGTCACACGGTGAGACTTCCAGTCTAGCAGTGCTAATCAAGAACTGGGACATTTTTCTTAAGAAATTAGCATCTTTGTCTTAAGCTTTGTTAATATAGGCTTACAAATAAAGATACTCTGTACTGACATAGGATATTGACACTCCACTGCACTTCACTTTATCTAGACTTTACTGCACAGAAGACAGCAAGCAGCTGATGCCTGTAGTGTCCCTGGCTAAGAATCAGTAACTTAGTCCCTGCTTCTAGGAGCTGTGAAGAAATGTGAAGTTATGGCAATACACAAAGCTAGTTCAGGGTAGCTCTGAAGGTGCAACAAATCAAGACTCTGGAGCAAGATAATGAAGGAAAAATCCATGTGGGTTTGAATGAGGACATCGATCAAATATGCAATAAGATGGACATGGAACGTCTGGGTAGCTCATCTGCTCTAGCCAAACAACTTCCTTCTCCCTTCCATGCTGTCTGTAGGCATACATTTCACTCCCCAGAGTTATTTTCAGTCTCTTTGTTTAAACAGCTGATGCTATTTTTTTAACGCTGTTGTGATGTAGCTGCCAATAATGCTGTCTGCCTAGTGTATAGCTTTAATGATCTTACTAGTAGCAGGCCAAAGGTATATTTATATAATGTGGTTTGGAATAATTTTGAAATGCTAATGTCTTCTGTCAATGCATAATTTTTCTTGAAGGAAACTGTAGTGAAATCTTTGTACAGGGCACTTCATGCAAACGTGTAAGAGTGAAGCTGCGTGTGTGGGACGTGTACTTGTGATGATAAGACCTGGGTTGTGATTGCTGGCAGTCCAATACTCATGTCTTCAGGTGTTCTTACCAATGTCCTTCTGAAACATTAGTGGTGGGTAAGCACTTAACTCTGAATTAACCCATCCAAGTGTGGAACCTTACGAAGGCAACAGGTGACACAGTTGGTCTTGTTTTGTTTAGTGGGATCTATTTTTAAAACTATTGCCTTACTGTTGCAGCTGTTATCTTGAATGTATTTTGGGTTCTTATTTTAAATATAGTCATATCATCTTTGTTGCAGGGGCTGTGTAACTTTGAATAACCAGTAATTTCCTGTGTTGTATGTGACAGTGTGGCAATTTGTGATCACGTTGCTGCTTAATATCAGGTTTTACACTGAACTAGACCTATGTATGTCCTTCTGTTTCATTTGGAAATGACCAGCATAAAGAATGTGTTCAGCGTGGTCATTTGCTTCTTCAGTGTTATAAAACTGTACCTAAAGCTTCTGTGGTTGTCTGTTTTCATCATTAACTGTTCTTTTAACTGACTGCACAGATGAAAAATAAAGTAACAAGACTTGATATGAATATTTGACCTGAATGATTTTCTGATTACTTTTTGAATGGGATTTGTCTGCTTGTTTGAGTGTGAAACACTACAAAAGAGGACTTGTCAAAAGTCACATTCTGGCTGTTGTAATACCTGCAGATGACTTCATTGTAAAGGGCAGGTTTACATATATCTTTTAGAGTAGTTGTTAGTAAAGGCGTTTATTTCTGCCTTATGTCTTGAAAGTTGTAATTTCATTTTAGCAACTAAAAAACACAAACCAAACAACAAATCCCAGAAAAATCAAGCCACCTCCCTGCTCTGCTTTTTTTGATCTTTCTGAGATTGGGTGTAGACTGTAGTTTTTCTAAAATAAGTATCTTGGTGAAGTAGGAATGGAAACGAAGATGAAGGAAGCGAGAACATGCTTCATCCCTTACTGCTTCTGTTAAGTAAAATGCATACACTATATCCTGGGTTATTTTATTTAATAATCAGACATTAAAAGAATATTTTGAAGAAAAATCTGGAATACCTTGAGAGAACAAACTGTTTTGCTGTTGTCCCACTCTTCTAACTTGTAAAAACAGGCTACTAATGGGGTGCAGCAAAATGTCCTGGTGTTATGTGACTTGAGCACCTGGGTCTTTTCACCTCAGAAGGCTGGATTTGTATGTGGTAGTGTGTGTTGGGGGCTAATATAAGTGAGAACAATTAGTGACGGGCAACTGGTGTCAGGTGCATGTGAAACACGTGCTTGCTTTTCTGCTTTGGTGCTGATCCCAAGGAACCCCTTTGTGGTCCATTCCCAGTGGGATTGTACAAGTTTGCCCCAAGTGCCACCAAAAGCTGTTTTAACTGGTACTGTGCCTTCCCTATGGGTGCTTGTGTGCTATCCCTATGGCCTTGGGTCTATGTAATTAAAATACACTATATTTATAAAATACAAGCAGTGTTACATCTTGCTTAGGTTCTTACATGAACATTTTTTATCTGTGGTCAGACTGGAAGCTGGCAGTGTGAATGTGCTGGGGTTTATGTTAAATGTTTAAGATGTGAATATTGCTGTGTTCTTCATGTTGACCAGAAACTCCTGTGTTTTGATCATCTGTGGGTGTTTGTAATCACAGTGTTATCTCTGGAAAGCTGGATGGAAGGGAGACTTTTTGGCACTGCTTCACAGCACCTGGGAGAAGGCTCTTGTCTAGTCTAGGGCTAATGTTGATGTGTAGCAGTGTTGGACTCCACTTTAGGCAAAGGAATTATTTTCACAAAGGGTGACGCTGCCATCAAGTACATCTTGGGCTTTATTTTCTGTATGTTTCTATTGACGGGGCTTTTCAGTTTCATTGTGGGAAATGAATAGCACAAATGTTCCTTTAACTTCAGTAGCTGAGAAACCCTAATATGTAGGGAAAGATGGGATAGGGCCATAATGTGGCCACTCTGGGGTTGTTGTCCAAGTATATTGTACACATATTATTTGTGGTGCACCTGCCTCTGCTGGCTTGTTTTGTGTTACTGCCACCGTGACTCGTCCCAAATGCTGGCAGTGTACTTGAACTGAGAAGGGTAAGAAGAAGATGTGGGATCTGTGGCCTAAGAGGTACTTGCCTGTGAATCCTCTCTGGGTCTGGGTGTGCTGAACAATTCAGGCAGCTGACTTCTGTCCACACTCTATTAAAACATCCAGCCTTCTATACAGGTAACAGTGAAGTTTCAAAATGAGAAGTTACATGTAACCTGTGTCTTCCTCAGAACACTGCAAAGGAGAATACCTTGCTTTACGTCGTATCAATTTCCTCTCCTCTGTACTAGAGTATTTTTACATCTTTTATGGGGAGTTGAAAGCCTTCTGCCAGCAAATTTGTTTGTTCACAAGTAACACAGGCTGTGGCTCAAAGCAAGTTATGCTACTACTGTGTGCTAAGTTGAACCACTGGGGCTGTGTCAGCACTGAATTTTTGTTAAAGTCCATCTTTAACTTCCCAGCACAGTGCCCTGCTCCTTCTTATTTAAGGACATAATCAGGAGCCTTCTGTCTTTGTGAGAACTTCTTGCTTATTCTGAGTTAATTGCAGTTCCTGTGGCAAACGAGTCTTTTGATGCCAGATGATCAGCTGTTAGCCTTTTCCATATTTAGAAATATTAAAAAAACCTTGCCATGGTGGAATGCATCAAAATCTGTCTCCTACACACCACTGCTTTCCAAGATGAATGGTCTCAGTTTTTATAAATTTAAAGAGTTGCTCCCCTCAAGTTCTGGAAAGACCCTGCTTTGAGAACATCCTCAGGAGCAGGGGAGGCTGCCTGGTGACGTGGGTGGTTGCAAGAGGGCTGAGCTTGGTGCAGGTGTCTGCAAGGCGTAGGCAGAGGATGTGCTTAGGCTGGACGTGCCAGGTCTGCAGCATACCTGCAATGATGATAATCCCCTAAAGCCCTCTCATGTTGGTGGCTGGGTGGCACCACATCTGCTGTGACTTCTGATCCTGGCACAACTTGATTTTTGTTTTTCCAGGAACAGAACTAGTCTGATCAAGCTCTGGTATCAGTGGGTTGGGGGCAAACACAAGCCAGCATGGGTACTACAGCCACGTGGGGAAATGTTCATCTTTCCTCCAGGCCAGCAGAGAGGCCATGCCAAGGCAGAGACCTGTGAATTTCACTTTGTGGCTCTGATCTGCAGGTCTCTTACTGAATTTCTGTGTTAGCCTCTTTATTTTCAAAAATCATAGAATGACAGAATAGTTTGGGCTGGAAGGGACCCTAAAGATCCTCTAGTTCCAACCCTCCCTGACATGGGCAGGAACACCTGCCACTAGATGGGGTTGCTCAAAGCACCGTCCAACCCAACATTTTCAAGGATGGGGCATCCACAGCTTCTCTGGGCAAAATCACGAGGTTCATTTAGCGATTGTGGCACTGAAGTACTAGCAGTGACACTTATTGCAGCCTTAGTTTTTACATTTTCCAAAAGATTCACATACTGAGAGTAGATTTGATTTTGCTTTTCCTCGTCCTTGCTTCCAGGATGTCCTCACGTTTCTCCTGAGCCCTGAAGGGATGTCATGGATAGTGGAAAACTCTTATCCCTGAACCGAACACTGCAGATTCAGCCTGAAATAAATAGAAAAATCCTGGAGGCTTTTAAGTATGAAGTTTGGGTGGGAAGGGCGCGTTGTCACCACTAGATGGCACGGGCCGCCAGGCTTTGGGGACCAGCCCTGCTGGCAGGACCGATGCTGCTGAGCTACTTTGCCGGTGCTGTCCATTTATTTATTTGTTTGTTTGTTTGTTTGTTTGCTTGTTTATTAATAGTAATTCTGCTGTTATTTAGTGGCTTTGGGAAGTACAAGGGCAGCTGCCTGTAGGAATTGAGCCTGGTTCTTGTTTGGCTGTATTCTGCATGCCAAAATACCTGTGGGAACACATGGACCCTCAAGTCTAGGCTTGCTTTACTTTGTAAAGTGATCTTAAAACTATCTGCTTCAGGAAGGGAGGTCTCAAGAATGCCAAGAGAAGTCTGCTTTTCTTAACTCTCACCGTGCTTAAGGAAAAATACTAGAAAAGCCTACAAAACACACCACAGCAGCACTTCTTAAGGTTACAAACGTACTGTACCAGTATCTACAGCAGCTTAGGAAAAGTGTTATGGGTTTTTGTGGGTTTTTTTTCCAGCCTGATGGCAAGGGCAAGCTGCCTGCTGTCCAGATCTCTTCAAAACCAGTTCTTGACAGTGCATCCTCATGCTTCTCACAGTTGAGATGTGATGTGACATTCCATCCCATCAAAGTTGGTCTAAATCCTGCTAGTTACTGAGCAGGTAAAACAAGGGCTCATGATCAGCTCCTTTAAAACCTTCTCCCAAAGTCGAATATTAGATTTAGTCCAATAGTAGCCTACTATTAATATAAAATGTATATTAATAGCACAATATTAATATTAGACTGTGGGATGGAGGGCCTGTGTAACATTTTCCTTGCTTTAAAGACCAAAATCCTTGAGAAAAGCTAGGGGATAGAGATATGGTGGGAGCCTTGTTGAGTTACACTGCTGATGACTCTCTATTCAGTCTAAGGGAGGAGGAACCACTTCGTTGCACAAGGCTTTGGAGAAACCTGTTTTCCCCTTTTGAGTACCTCATTTATTACTCAGGACTTACAGTGAGTCCCCATTAGCATATTTAGCATTTACACTTAGAGGGTTGCTGGCATTAAAAACAAACACAGAATTTTTTTTTTTTCAGTCTGTCTGGCTTGCCAGGGAAATTCAGGCTTATTCCAGCTGTGCAGGTGTGTGCCTGAGGAGTCTTAATCTGTTTGAGTCTAGAGGGCTGCTGCTCTTGTGTTAGTGATCTCTAGTGTTTGCAAGACTGTTGAAGTCAAAACTGAGAGTAAATGCTGGGATTAAAAATTGGGCTGTCTGTAACACCAAAGCAGGGCTGAGGGTGGCACTGGCTCTTACACCACTCCTCTGCCTGGCAGCAGGCAGCTCCATGGGGAGCACAAGTGCCACTGGAAGGTAGGTGCTTGCCAGTGCTCTGGACCACTGCAGCTATGGCCACCCACCCATCCTATGGGAGCTTGTACAGGAGGAAGAAGCCTCTGCCCTCTGGCCAGCAGGAGGAAGAGCTGAAGCCAGCCTTTGGTATGTGTGGTGTTTAAGGCTAAAAAAGACAAGGCATCTGTTTTTCTCTTATCCAGACTCCAGCCCAAGGCTGACTAGCCAGGATCTGTCTACAAAACCAGAAAATACTTCAGTCATGTTGTATTTTCTCCATTCTCCAAGACCCTTCCTCTCAGTTCATGTTAGGTGAGAAGTGCTCATCACCAACACTTTAAGCAGGACTGGAGGGTGCTTCAAAAGTAATTGTGATGGACAGCAGGGTGAGCCTGTCCTAGGAAAAGGAAGAAAGTGTGCCAGGATGAGGGAAGTGTGGTGGGGCTGGTGGGTTCAGTGCATGCTTCCCGCTCAGGAAACACAACACAACAGACTGACACCGTTTCAAGGTACAGGTACATGATGGGACCAGTGTCTCTTCCAGCACTTCAGTGGTGGCTGCAGCTACAGGTTTCTTGGGATGTCCCACCTGTAGATAAACATTTCACACAGCAGATAATGAAAACCTGCAATCTTCTGCCACAGATGTAACAAAGACAAGGTTGTGGACCTGCAGATATCAACTAATGGATATTTCCATGGGCAAATCCCAAGTTCATGGGATAATGAGAGGTTTAGTCAGTGCTGTGTTTCCTGACATCCGATATCCAATGATTATGAGCACTAGGGAGAGTCGTCTAGTGAATGTACCCTAAGCCCCTTCAGAAATGGAATATGGGGCTGTGTGCTCCATGGCCTGACCCACCTGAGAAGTTCTTACTTTCTTAGATGTTGTCAGGCTGATAGCTAGAAATGCTCAGAGAACAAAACCAACAAAATACACTCACATCATCTCAGCTAAAAAAGTCTCCAAAGTTGAAAAGAAAGAAAACCTTTCCTTTGTTTCACAAACACCTGTCATATTTACTGCTATGAACAGTCAATAAGAAACCAGCACTCAGTGCAGCACATAGGAGGAGACGGCAGCCTTGCCTGCCCAGGATGCCCTGCACATGAGCAGGACCAGCAGAGATCAGAGCTGGGCTCTGCCTTTGGGCTTTGAGCTGCAGCCAGCAGGTGTGAGACTGTCCCACACTCCTGTAGCTGATTTCACCTGTGTAAGGAAGCTGTGGAGTTAATTAGTTCCTACTCGTGCAAAAGGTATTACTTGTCCTTTACCTAAAGTGCAAGAGCTAGAGACAAACCAGGCCTGGTGGACTCACTGCTGTGTGTGTGGAGAGAGCTTTAAAAATAGATGTCAGCTGGTGATGGAGCAACAGCTGTGGCTTTTGTGCATGTAAGGCTTGTGCCTTCATCGTTGAGCCTGTGGAAAAGCAGCATTGCCAAGGAGCAGAGCCTGCTTAAATGGCCTCCTAGCTGCTTGTCACACAATGTCCTCCTGGGAAGCCATGGATGCATTCATGTAGAAAACACTGAATTTCACTTTTCTACTTGATTGGTTTTTTCACAGGATGAGAAACTGAGCAATGATCACAGAGCATGGAGATTTTATGCTCTGTTGCCTTGCCTGGAATTAGAGATTGGCATTTTCTGCTGAAGTTATTACTTGTGAATAACTTATATGGATCAGATGGATTGCTCCAAAGATTTTGGTTTGCTGTAGAAGAGATGCCACAGGCTCCTGTGTCTGCCTATTATGGGAATTTTAGCAGGAAAACTTAACTGTAGCAGAGGCCCACTGATAAGTAGCCGATGAGCTGTAATGGCTCCATATGAAATACATGAATTATGGGATTTCCCCCCATGCTAGAACAGCCTGAGGCAGAATCACTTGCTGGAAAACCAGTCAACTGCAGGGCTATGGACTGTGTGATAGTACTGGTATCCTGTGCTGGCCTCCAAGTGGGTGCTTTTGTTTTATCCAATAATGTGTTGTTTGTTTGTGGGATAGAAGTAGCTTAGGAGTATCTTGACACTTCTGTATCTGGTTAACATTTAATGAGCACAGTGCCTAAATACATGACTATTCTTGTGCTGCCAGCTGCCACTGCAGGTCACTGCATAGGCAGTGCCTGGCTGATACAAGGCTTTTCTTGTGTCATTAGATACAGCACTGAGAATAAGCTCTTGAGAAGGTTTTTTTTCACCTCAAATATCGTGAAGAGGAAAATAATAATGTGAAATCTCTTTCAGCTGGATCTACATACTCACCATGTAAGGTACTTACTGTTTGCAGTTGTGTCATCCTCATTCTCATATGAGGAGAAAAACAGACAAAAATGGGATGACGCATATGTGCTGGTAGTGGAGAAGTATTCAGAGTAAATGAAAAAAGACTTTCACAAGACATTTCTAACTAGAAGAAGAAAGCAAATTCACTTTGTCAGAAAATAATTTTGAAACCAACATTTCAAAGGTAAGAGTTGTTTTATCGTTTGACTCTCCTTTAGCCTGTCTTAGTGGTTCAGCTCTTCCTGTGCCAAAACCGCCTAACCTGGCATCTGGTGCATGCTCTCCCTGAAAATGAGTGTCTGAAACTGCATGTTACACTTTTCCAGCAAGATATCCAGAGATGTATGCAGAGTACTTATGGAGGGGAGCTAAACCTCACCTATCAACCACCCCTGTGACCTTAAGGAAATCTGCCTCATTTTCCTCTTCTCCTGTGCTTTTCTGCTCTGGGACAAGGAAGAGCAACCTAACCCAGGAATTCTTCAGGCTGGGAGCTCCTAAGCAAGGAGCTCTGTAACCGCCTGGATTTTGCACTGCTACAAGCACAGAGCTGCCAAGAAAACCGCTGGGAGAGTGGAGGCACCAAGGTGTGAGTTACTTGCATGTCGAACTTCTCCCCCATCTGGCACAGAGCATGTTTTAGTTGATGGGCCTTTAGAGCCATGGCTGATTGCAAAGCTTAGAGGCTGTCTGAGGGCAGGAGGAGGTGGCAGGACTGGGGGTA
This sequence comes from Rhabdornis inornatus, assembly GCA_013397075.1. Classification (NCBI taxonomy): domain Eukaryota; kingdom Metazoa; phylum Chordata; class Aves; order Passeriformes; family Rhabdornithidae; genus Rhabdornis; species Rhabdornis inornatus. The sequence continues at coordinate 546,887 of VWZS01009191.1, forward strand.
CTCAGCTTGGACGTGGGTTGTGACGCTTGCTGGCTCAGGCTCCAGGAGCACCCTGACTTGCTGAACCCTTGGAACCTGTTTTGATGCTACCAGTACCAGCTTCAGGCTTGGTGGGCCTGGGGGAGTCCATTAGTTTCTGCATTTTAGTGTTCAGGTTGTGATTTGAGCTATGTATGTGGCCCCACCAAGTTTCAGAAGGCAGGTCTCCAGGTAGTATCCATCATCCTCAAAATTTAGGGGTGTATGATGTGGTTATTTGCACCTGAGCTGCTTGTCTTGGCTGCCCTTGAAGACCAAAGAAGATGCAATCAACCATTGGAGCCTGTTGTGGATTTATCTCATCCTAAAGCAGATTTAATCATATAGATTGGACTCTAATCAGCTTAAAGAGGACTCTGATGATATTTCACAAGCAAATGTCTTTAGATAGGCAGGATGAATTGCATCTGAGGTGTCTCACACTGAGAGTAGATATAGGCTAATCCAAATGGAGGCATTTCTGAACATCACCATCCCCATGGAGAGAAAAGGAGAGAGTGAGGAAGAAGCTTTCTTATTTGTGTATCTTGGTGTCTTCAGCAGCTCTACTTCTTGGATGGAACAAGTGGTTCTGTGTAATGCCTGTATTTGAGGGACCTGTGGATTTCCACCTTCTCAGGAGCAAGGCAGCTGCACCTGCTGCTGTTTCAGGGTGGAATGAGGTGTCCTGTGCAGTGCAGCCCTGCTCTGGCAATGTCCATTCGGTCGTTGTAGCAATTCCAATGAAAGTGATACAGGTTTCCAGCAGGGCTGTTGTGCTTATTCCTTTAGTACATCTTCAAGTGGACAAGTGAAAGCTGTGTCTAGAGCAGCGAGGCCTGAAAACTGACTGCAGGTCAAGCACTGCAGAATGCACATGCTAATTCATCAAAAATTAATTTCTCTTTGAACTGCCTCATGAAGAAAATCCAGGTAAGTTAACTTCTCCCCTTCTGGAATGCAAGTTAATTACAGGTAACTGTTTCCAGCTCAAGTCACCTCCTGAGATAAAAGGCTTTTGGGTGGGCTGCTCCTAATATCCTTCATAAAAACAAAGCATAGGGTGAAAAAACAGTAAAAGTCTATGTTTTTCTTTTTCATGTTCATGGCTACTCACCCTTGTGGCTGTTTCTCTTTGAGCTTGACTGGGAATAAAGGAGAACCTGAATCAATGCACAGCAAAATGCCCTGGGGTCCTCTAACTGCACAAAAAGTTGTAAGATTTACTTTGATTCCTTTCTGTAAGAAAATTTAAAGCTGGAGCAGGCTTTTTTCTTTTTCTTTTCTTGTCCCCTTCTCTCCTCCAGATTTTTCTGCTTGTCCTTCACTGTAACCTTCATTTAACCATGGTTAAGTCTGCCTTCATATAAATAGCAGCTGCTTCTGGGACATTGTTATTGTGCTTTCCTGGTTGGCAATGGTTTGGGCAGCCCTGACTGCAGTGTTGAGCAAGATAAAGCTGGCTAAGTAGGAAGCTGTGAAGGGCCTCTTGAATTTGGTTTCCTGCAGCTTTACATCAAGGAAAGGGCCCTGATCACTCTTTCTGTAATTAAGGGAAATTACACAGAGGGAGAAAAAAGTCCTCCTGATCTCGGAGGACAACTTCCCCCACCCAGCAGCAGGATTTTTATATCACTCCCTTGGCTGAGAGGAGCATGTGGGCACGAGCCTGCACGGAACTGGGGAATTGTGATTTTTGCCTGGCCTCATGGAATGTGTAATCCTCTGGGAGCCCACTGCAGGCAGGGACTGCTGCTGTTCCTGCCATGAAGCCGAGGCAGTGCAGAGAAGATGAGCTGAGCTTCATGGATCTCCTGGAGATTTTGTGCTCCCCGCTCCTGGTTTTACCACAGTCAGCCCAGCACGTGGTACATATATTTGCTGTATGTACAGAATTGCTGCAAAGAAGATATCCTTTCCCTTGGCGTTCAGCAGAGACGAGGGGTAGTGGTGTGGATGCCGAGCCCATGGCAGATCCACTTGTTTCCCAGGCACTGGGCTTTGCCCTCAGCAGGGATTGGGAGGACTCATGGAGATGGAGAGGCCAATAGCAGCAAGGTGAATTCTTGTGAGGAGCATTGACTTGGTGGACTTTGCTTGTGGGGGCTGGGGCCAGAAGTCAAACCCAGAGAGGTGCAGAAAGAAGAAAGCAAACTGCAGGTTAATTGTGGGTTGAGCCAAGCCTGATGCTGCCTGCTGAAAAGACAGAACTGAAGCACAAACTGCCGTGAGGAGGTTACTATTGCAAATTAAACCCCAGGAGAGATGGGTAAGTGGTCTGCTCACCACTGCCTCTGAGTGTTTCAGCTTCTCCTGTTCAGCAGTCCACAACATCTGAGAGCAAAGACTGTTTCTACAGAGACAGGGGTTTATCAGGAGGCACAAAGAGCTTTCAGCCATGGGATGGGCAACTACTGATTTTCTGCTGCTTTGAGAGCTGAATAGGAGGTCTCTACAGCAGCTGGCAGTGTGCATGCCCAGACTATGCCCTCAAATTTTGACCTGAAACTATCCTTGTTGGTCCTTTGCTCTGGGAAGCCACTCCTAAGTGGTCCTAGCCACTGACCTGGAAGGTGAGGGGATGAAGAGCACCCTGATCTGAACGCAGCAGCTTCCCAGGAGCTCAGGACAATGCCCTGGGGAGGTGTTTCTTCCAAGATCAGGCAGCTGACTGGCTATTTCATACCCTGCATAACTCACTGGCACTGAAGGCTAAATATTTGGGTTTTGAATAGAGAATGATGTACTTGGGTTTCCTAAATGAATCCACCAGCTGGCAATATATTCAGGCCTTGCTCATGATGTGAGCTCCACTCCAAATTTAGCTCTAATTTAATCAAAGTAAAATTGTCTCTGGGCAGTATATATCAGAGGGAAATGAAGTAGTACAAGTTACTGAGAGTCTGTGCTACCCCTCATGCAACCTCCCAGGAAGTCAAACATCATTCCTGCTCTCTGTGAAGTCAACAGGTTTAAAATAGGCCTGGATCAGATATTTTTCCTGCTGCTGTTCACTTTATGCAGGTACTCTCAAGGCTTCAATGCTCTCTTCAAGTCAGAAGAATTTCTGGGAAGGACTTTGCAGCACTAGATACAACTTTAGCTTTGCTGTGATGTTGAAAAGCCATACAGCTATATCCAGGCTCTTGGACAGAGAAAGCTGCTGTCATGGGTGGAATTTGGGTGCAAGTAACAAAAATAAATTATTTTTAAAAAGACCCTAAATCTACGTTATCTAGACAGTCTGTCTCTGAGATGAGAAAACCTTCTAGCAGAAAAAGGGCTCCACTGAGTTAAGAAAGATACACACATGCAGCTTTTGAAACTGCCAGTGTAACAGGCTAAGATGAAATAAACAGGCATATTTTGGAGTAGGGAGTAATGCTTTGTGTTGTCTTTTGGGGCTAGCATGACCCTGGCTTTGCCCTAGAAATGTTTCTGTGTAAATGTTGATTAAAGCTATGGACATCATGAGAGGAGAAATTGCAAGGGAAGGTTAAGAACTGCCTTTGGAGAAAATCCCATGAGCTTCTAAAGCCTTTAGGTTGAGACTGAGGCATGTTAAGGTAGAGCAGGCAGCCTGGAAGTGGAGGTTCAATAAGGAAAAGCTGAATTTGGATCTGAAAAGCTACAGATGCTTGGCTTGTAGGCAGAGGGAAGGTGACACGCGTGTGACAGCACTCTGAAGAGCTGGTGACAGGTGTGGGAGGGACACTTCTGAAATGCAGCCCAGATGTTCGTGTCAGAGAGTGACAAAAGCTCAGAGGGGGCCTAGAAGTTCTGGGGGATGTGAAGATGCTGGGGTGTACTCTGGCATCAGGCAATGGTGTGGGAAGTGGGTGTCCTTCACCCATACTGCCTGTGCCGGAACAGCCGGCAGTGGCTCTGCCAAGGCTGCAGCAGTGCATCACTGTGGAAAAGGCAGGAGCTGCTCAACCCTGGCTTGCAAGAAATGGCAGAGATACCAGAAGGGGGCTATGCAGTATGAATTATGTCCTGTGTCATATTATTATGTATTGCTAACTTCTCTAAAAACCTGCCCATTTCAAGGATGGCTTTTGCCTGTTTTTCTTCTCCCTCGCTCATCATCCTGGAAGAGGAAGGAAGCGTTTTTCTAATAAACATGAAATAGTAATTACCAAATGTATGGAGTAAAGAGCCGTGTGTGTTCTGCATTTGCCACTAGCGTGAGGCAGACTTTTTCTCCACACTGGCCATGTGACAGTCATTTCACACTGGCCATCAACTTGGTTGCCAAACAACAGCAGTTTCTTGACAACTGCATGGGGACATTGTGGCTTGAGGGAGGGGAGCAAAGAGGCTCTGTTTTCTATTCTGAACTGTTTTATTTTTCCATTCCCTTCTTTGTTGTTAGCTGACCTTTTTAATTTAGCAGGCGAACAAAATGGAGCACTCTGTGGAAGCATCCCCAGCTGTCCCCTTGCAAGGACGTGGAGAGCCAAACCAAGCACTTCACTCTCAAAATTTTAATTGCTCTTATGTTTCCTGGCAGAGATGTCTTTCATTAGCAGCCAAAAGCTCGTGCAAGGATGATGCCGGCCCTGGGCTTTCTCTCTCCTCCTTGCAACCCAAGGTGTTTGACAGGAGGTTGGGCAGTGAGTGCCTTGGCAGAAGTGAAATGCGAAAGTAACTTTTGGGAAAACTTTGTGATCCTGAAAGCCATGGGGTTGTTTCAGATGGAACTCACACCTACATAATGCCCAACCTGGCATGTAGTAGAAGAGGGGTGCTCTTATCACTGGGTATGGGGGGAAAGGTGCCTATACTGAGCAAAGTTGCTTTTCCAGTTCCTGTGTGGATAATGGCTTCACCAGTGAGTGCTGGAGAGGGGAGCAGGCCAGAATGGGTGGAAGGCACAGCTGTGTCCTGCAACCCCACCTTACTGGGAGATTGTGTTCAGAAGAACTGCCCCACTCATGTGAAGGACCACTGCTGGTGCTAGGATGAGGCGGTTCAGGATACAGCTTATGCAGCAGGAACACACACATGGAATGGGGCAGGATTGTGGCTCAGTGTGCTGTAGGCCCTGATAGTTGTATTTTGGACTTGATAGCTTGTGTAGCTGAGTTGTATAAATGCTTCACCTGCTGCTTCTGGACAGGCAGAGAAACTGTCTGTCCCTTCCTCTTAAATCCCCAAGTTCTCATTTCACACTACAAGCACTGACCAGTTAAAAGACGGAAAATTAGCTCCTCATTTTAGAATGGCTTTGATAATATTAGCAAGCAGCAATACTTCCTTTTAATATGTTTAGAAGACTCTGAAAACAAGAAAAAATAAGACCAAGCTGCCTTTTTTTATATAAAAAAGCTAGTAATTTTAATCATTTCAAAATGACTCTCTACAAGATAACAAACTGTAATACAGGGTTGCAATAAAGGTTCTCCTTTGGAAAGCACAAACTATGAACATAACCACAACACTTAGAAACACATTTTCACTTCCTAAGAATATACAGAAATATACAGAATGAAAAAAAATTAACAAGGAAATTCAAAAGAATCCCAAACAACAATAGCACAAGACAGGTTCACACAGATTGCTTTTCAGCAACTGGTTATAGGTTACAAAATCACAACTGCCCTTTCAGGATGTTACACCAGGCCAAGCCTTAGAGCCCATCCTGAGCCATCTGGGATTGTGCTGGCTTCCACTGACCTTCCAGGAATGTTCTGCGCTCTGGAACATTATGGTAGTAAAGAAGGGTCTTTGCTCTAAGACAATACATCAAGGCTGAGGGGTTTCATACACTGCTGAAATGGTTCTAGGACAGTAAGTCCCATTTCAATAAGGCACATGTTCAGCTATGAAATGAGAAAGCCAGGAGTCAGGCAGAAGTGAGAAGTGCCTGTTTTCCAGGCACTACTGATCTCTACTGTTACCAGCACCTGGCAATGGCTCCAAACACATGAATGTGGGACTACCCTGAATTAATAAGGAGAGTAGTGTTTCTGCTTTAAACATGCCAGAATCACCTGGAATTTTCTTGAGCTACTGCTCACTTTGAAGCACAGCTTTTAGGCTGGGAACCACAGGCAAACAGTGTTCTGTGACTTATTTTTAGGGAGTTCACAGAAGGCAATGACGACAAATAAGCTGATATTGGGTTTTGGAGTGACCACCATACGTGAAATTTCTAAAGAAGCCTAACATTCTACTAACAATTTTAAAGGTCTACATTGAAAATTACTAGGTGAGACTGTGTGTACTTAATGATGGAATGGTCCATTAAAACAGGACATCATTTTTGGCAATAGTGTAGTGCAGAAAAGACCAGCATCTACGCAGAATTCCAGAAAAAAGTCTAGTAGTTGAATGGAAGTCAGAATTGCAACAGAAGCAATTAATTCCCAATAATAAGTCCTAGAAAGTTAAGTGCTATTTCTTCATTGAATTGTGTATATGCTATAGAGATGTTAAAATATCTGTTATTTCAAATTAAGCTCTTTTCTTTCCATATGAAATACAATTTGTATGTTAATCCTTCTGAAAGGGATTGGTATTTTGAAACATTGCTCATCCACAGCCTCAAAGATAAGCCAAATGGAACCTGGGATGCCCTCAGGATAACTCTTAAGTCCATAAACAATAAGGCTTTCAAGCCTGACTGTTAAATTAAATTGCCAATGCAAGGACATACAAAGTAAACATGTATGAAATTACATTGCTGGAATCCATCCATGGTTTTGAAATCCCATGCTGCAGTTATTTGAATCAGCAAAATCTGAATGCCAAAAGATATTAAATATATACAGTTCTGCCTTCCTCCTTTGAAGGTCCTGCTTCTTACATGGCCTAAAAATGCTTTTTTCCCAAATGCTGTATGCCTTGCTTGATATGTTGCTCATTGCAGCTGTGCATCTATGTGGGTTAGAATGACCAAATGTGTTACACAACAATGTAACATCAAGAGGAGTTAAACTTCACAGAATTAACCTATAGAAAGCAATTTCTAAGAAGAGAATGGAGTTCTATGAGAACCATTACACTTGCTTCATGGATTGCTACAAGTAGGTTTCACAACCAAGTCCATGCACCAGCATCAAGACGGAATGAAACAAAAAGAGTGCAGCATCCAGTTAACAAATATGCTGAGGAAACAGGCTGTATATACAAAAGATATGCACTGTTTACCCGACATGTAATTTTTAAGGTGCTTAATTGATGTTTTAAGGAAGGTAGCAACATATACATATACACTGTGCATATATATCTAACTGTGTATAAGAAACATAATACAGAACCAGACAATATTCCCAGATCCCTGATTTGATTAGACTCTCTAATGCATAAGAATGTATTTAAAATATTTAATAAAAATATCTAAAAAAAGATAACATCTACATAAAAATAGCTCCAGTTTGTCTGCACTTCTGCTTTGCTGCTCATGGATCGGATTCTGCTGGGTTTCACAAGGACGCCATTTGGGCCAGTGAGAGTTTGAACAACTGTGCGTGATGAGAGAGCTCTGTTACTCGGTCCACCATCTTCTGCAGGGATGCTGTGTTGGGGTAACTCAAGGCAGCCGCCTTGGTGGCCAGAACAACGCTCTTGAGCAGTTCACACAGCTGGTTGCTGGAGTTCATCACCCTGTTGCACATGTCCTGAGTCGTCATTTGCCTTGCTAGCGTGTCCCCAATGAACACAAGTTTGTGAGCACTCAAGATGATGAACTTGCTGTGTGCCACGAAGATCCGGGGGGGCTGAGAAGAGTTGACACAACTGAAAAAGGCATCGATGGCGTTTAGGAGGGAGTTGAAGTGAGTCTCACACTGGTCGGAGTAGAACAAAAGCAGGCGGCTGTCGTGGGAGGTCTGGAGGGCTTGTGGAGGCTTCCATTTGGAGATGTCGTTCTCTACTGGCTTTGTGATCTCTTGCTCCAGACGCTGGAACTGATGGATCTGAAAGGAAAAACAAAAGCTCCCATCAGCAAGTACTCTCGTAAGATGTTGTTATGTATTACAGGACACCCCTGGGTATCCTACACTGACCTTATGCTAAGTAAAAAGTTAACAGGATGTTTTCTAAGATCAAGTGCTTTGACTACCATAGATCCAAATGTGAAGAGCTCAGAGGGAGAAACATCTAAAATCTTTTGTTTGCATTAAAAAAACCCAACAACCCAAACTCCTGAATTTACAGGCTGTTGCTCATTTGGAGTATTCTGAAATCACAAGTGAGAGAGATGGATCCAAGTGGCAATGAACTCCTACACAAACTTAAAAAGCTGTCATCTCTGTGGGATTTTGAGATTAAAACCTTTTAAATCTCACCTCCTCATTGCTTGTACAATTTTCTGCCATACGATATGGCAACAACATATTGAAGAATTAATATGAGGGAAAAGTGACAGCCCTTGATCTTGTGAGCCTACTTTTTTTAGCACTAAAAGTGATGTTCAGCACAATATTTAAGCTGATGGTATTAATGTTCACTGAGCAGACGTGAAGGTGGCACATGTATTCAGTATGGTCCGGTAACTAAGGCCCTGGATGGCAGGTCAGGAAAGCCAAGTTCTCAAGCTGGCTTTGTGACTGACCTGCTGTGGGACATCACAGAAGCTTGTTTCTCTTCTGTGGTGAATTTTTAGAGTTTTTAAACTATTTGCTTTTTATTATCTGTATCCTTCACATACTGCTATGGGAAGTGCTCCTCCTGCTCTATTTGACCAGTGCGCCTTATGTGTGAGCAATGCTGCAATTCAGGGCAATTATACACCCAGGAGAACATACCTGATGGTGCTCTAGCTCCATTTTGCTCTGCTTGATGATATTTTCTTTCTCCAGAAGCTCCTTCTGTTGCCTTTCAAACTCTTCTTTCCCCTGTTTTGCATAACATAAGAGACTGTCTTAAATCAAAACGGCTCCTGAGCTAAATGGCAGCTCACAGGCCAAGAAAGAGGCTGCTTTGTATTGGCTTTTTCACTGGCAGTGCACCACAAAGAGTACAGAAAATGAAAGGATAGTGTGGCAGAGCAAAAGGCTATCACTATTAGAAATCTAACAGTCCTGTTTGACATGAAGTAATCACCCTGGTGAAATTACCCTCAAATATGCATTAGCATGGCAATCAATTGCTGCTTTCCCACAAGAAGCTTCTACAAAAACCACAGACAATTCCTACATAGCCTTGTGCAGAACAAGGTGTTGGGCTTACCCACCTGCAGGTGAACATAATCGTAGTCATCCATCCAGCTCTTTTCTGAGCCTTCACTGGCGGCACTGTAAGGGTGCTGGCCTTTACTCAGGAGCTGCGGGAGGGAGCTGCAGTGGTTCTGTGCTTTTTCTGCATGTTGCTGCATCTGAGGACTGTCATACACACAGTCAGGAGTGTTCATTATATTCTCTGGTATGTTTTTGAAACGGGAGCTGCCCAGGGCCTGTTTGAAGAGCAGCTCTGCGTTGACACTGATAGTGGTGGTGAGCTGCTTGGCATCATCCGGGACTGTCCTCGCCACCATAACGAACCGATCCAGGTCATCGCACTTGTTCTGCACTCTGTTGACAGCCAGGACGTTCAAAGACCAGTTGTAGCTGTTCAAGTCATGACTGGTTTGGGTAAGGATCTGGTGAGAGTCCTCCAGCCTCTGCACCTCCCTCCTCATTTTGTTGAGGAGGCTGAACTCAGACAGGCAGGAAGCATTGGCTGCCGATCCTTTGGCAAACTGGAGGTACTCCAGCAGTGACTGCTCTACCTTATCCACAGCAGTGTGAATTTCATTGATATGTTTCTCCATATATCCATAGGACCGCCAGTCTGGTGTAATGAAGGCTGTGAGGTGATTGACAGCTGCCTCCACCATCTGCTGGAGGCGATAAAGCCTCTCTATAGCTGTGTCTGGATCAAGGATTAGTCTTTTGTCCTGTGCAGTTGATGCTGAATGAGAAGAGTCTTTTGATGTTGTTGATGATGTGGACATGTTACTCCTTGTGCTTCCTGTGCTGGAGAAAGACAACCTATTCATCCCATCAGTCACATCCTGTAAGCCTTTATTGTCTTGGAGGACTGCTGGTGGCACATCATAGACACCTTCTTTTCCTTCTGTGATGGGACTTTCACTGAGTCCTGTCTGCTGTCCTGGGAATGCAATTCCCCTTGGGGTATCATAAACATCTTTTTCAGGTGCAATTTGCTGTCCAAGAAAATGGTTTTGATGGTTCGTAGGGATGTCATAAACACCCTGTGTCTGTGGCATTCCACCTGGCAACAATAGGCTCTCAGGAGAAAATCTATTATGTTCTTTTCCAGTTGCTTTGGTGATGGGAGGAGGAATATCATATACTCCTTCTGGTCTTACACTGTGGCCCACTGTAGATGAAAAATCCTGCAAGTTTTCCCTTGGGGCTGTATCATCTTGGCATGCAGATGGAGGTGCAGCATAGAGCTGAATCACAGAAAACAAAACAAGAAACCTTTGACTAGAATAGCAAAATATTTACCATCTTCCATTTGGGATGGAAGATCTGCTACTGACTTTCAACGAGTCAGTCTCTTAAGTTTGACTGAGAGTCAGTTTTAATATCTCACTTTTTATCACTCATCTCGACGCAAATTCCCATAAGCAGCAAAATCCAAAAAGGCAACATGCTGCCACAAGGATAATATAGGTCTAATCATAAATTTATAGTTCATAACTCTAATTTTGATGCAGTGCTTCACTTCAACAGTTTTAACAGTTTAAAAACCTAAGGAAGCGTTTGAAGTACCGAATCTCCTTTTCCTTCAGGATCATACATGAACCCTTGTTAGAACATGTCTTTGACCAGACACGAAAATACAGGATCTTGTGGAAACAGAGTAATGCTTACCCCTTTGGCAGGTGGTACGTCATACACTCCTAAAGCTTTTGCTTCTCCCATGGGAACTGGAAGTGCAGGCCCCTTAACCGATGTGGGGGGAATGTCATATATCTGAAGAAAGAATAAATTGATTACAAAAACAAGTCACCTCAGGGAAAGCTCTGCTACTAGCTGAATTTTCATAGTTTCTGTGTTTCCCCTCAGAAAGTTTGAATGTGACCAGAGCTCTTTAGTTTTTTTCGTACGGGAGAACACCCTGGATTTGCCTAGAATTTTGGACAATTAGGAGGAAATGTACTTTGCTAGGTCTCCTCTGGGCAATGGTGTGGACAGCAGGCTGGAGAGATGAAGTCATGGCTGACCTCCCTCCTGAGAGGTAAATCAGGGTCAGTCTACTACAGACACCTCTTGGGGTGAACAAGGGAGCATATGTGACCAGAACTGATCGCACCCTTACATCCAGGCTGGTTGAGTTCCAGGTCTTGCCAGCATCCACTCTACCAGTCTGTGGTCCTGGGGACAGACCGCTAAGGGTGCTCCCCAGAACAAAGATATAGTTCAAGCTCAGTGACATGGTGCAGTCAATAAATGGTGAAAACAACTCCCTGCATAGCAGCTGTTCATCTAGGCAATAATTTTACCCTTACTGAGTGAATTACTGTCAACTATGCAACAACAAAGTACAGGGGGAAAAAATGTTCCCAGGCAGCAAGTTTATTCTGTTCAGATAAACTCTTTGATCAAAACAGAGAGAACAAATGGGACTTTAGCGTTTGGTGTACTGCCAAATCTTAGTCAACATCAAATAAAACTTTGAAATACATCTGTGATCTCTGAATAAACCACAGCATCTAATTAAAACGTATTTTCTCTCTGAAATGAGAGAACTTGCCTTGCCCATAAAAGTCTGGTAGAAATTCATCACCTTTTGTGCTCTGTCAGCCCTGTTGGCACTTTTATTGGTACCTACCCCTTGGAGAGGGCGAACGGGGGGGATATCGTAGGCATCCTTCTGGTGTTTGGAAGGGAATTCATAAACATAACCTTGTCCTGACCTGACTGGTGTTATTACCTGTGGGTAAAGGAAAAAGAGGAAATGTTAAGTCTCTGAGGATCTTGGCATGTTCCCTCTGTAACTGCACAGGGTATAAACAATCCAGTCCTGTTAACATTCATGCTTCATTGGCAATGTTAGTAACACCAGTCTGCCTACCCTTCTGAGAGCTGAACACTCTAAAATCAGTGTTAGTAGCTACAAATGCACCATCTTTTCTTTCCAGACCAGCTCTGACATGACTGTTTGCTAGTGCTCTACACTGTCTCCTACTTGCCAAGCACAGATTCTGTGCAGGTCTGACAGCTCGGTCCTTTCTTCCCATTAACCTCCCATTAGCACAGGTGATGGCTGCACCACCCACTCGCTGAGACCAGGGCTGTGTACACCCATCCTACTAGGTGTGAGTGTCCCCAGTCATTGTCAGAGGCTTAAAATACTATGTTTAGGCTCTGGGAGTCTATACCTTTGCTTGTAGAGGTATTTTCCACCTACTCCAGCAGGACTCTGCGTGTTACTGTGCTCCATAGCACAACATCCTGGAGAACTGAGTGTGAGCTGTGGTTTTGGAAATTCTTTACATAGAAATGCTGTCTTTAAACCTTCCAAAGCAGGACATTCCATTTTGCTGTCTCTACTTGGTTTTTCTATATTAGTGGCTAAGAGATGGGAAATGTCAAGCCATTACTGAATTACATAATGCAATAACAGCCTCTGAAAAACAAGTAAGCTTAGAATTTACATTTCGTAAACCATCAACTACCATAATGACTACAAATAAAACCTGGTGAAAAATAAATGCCTTAAGTCTTGGACAGCATCTGCACAGCAGAAGTTCAGTACAGTGTGGTATAAAAGAAATGTTACCTAACCCCAAAAGAGAACGGGGTTGGTAGTGGAAATGCTGACATCTTAACCCCTGCTGGTGCTACTTAGCTCTAAGAAAAAAATATAAATACTGTAACCTAAAGGCACAAAATGGCAAATTACATAGGCTTGCATAAGATGTGGCTTTGTACTCAGCTGGGGAAAATTTTATACCAGAGCTACCTAACTCCTTAGAAATGTATGCAAGTCATACCAACAGCATTTCTACCCAAACGCTCAGTAAGGATCCCGTAGCTGTTTTTGGTGTAAGGAATCCTTACATCCCGGCCAGATTTCACACTGACTTTTTATTGACTGAGGTCTTCAGGGAAAGTCCCTCATGCTAACCCCCTACCTCTTCTCTGCTATGTTAACAACACAGGCTTTCCCTCTTTTCACTTGCTGCCTAGCTTTGGCTGTGTAGTCCCTGTCCCGTACCACGAAGCTGGATTTCCCCTCGGGTGGGTGCCTTTCCAGCACAAGTACTGATCTGATTCAGTGAGTAGCCCAAAGCAGCACCAGCCCCTGCCCTGGCTGTCTTGGGGAAAGGAGGAACAGCCCACGCCTGGCAGGCGGGGGAAGACCACGGCTTGTGCAAGTGCCTTTCCTTGAATTAGCATCAGAAGACAGGAACTGGAAGTGACAGTCTTCAGAGTGCTCCATATGAGAGAACTCCTGCTCAACTACGTACATAGGAAGTTTTTTTAAAGAATCTAAAAATATTACATTTATGGCAGGCTGTTCCTGTCCCACACCTACTGCATTGTAAAAGGTATCTATGGGCAAAACTTCTAAGGAAGTTCTTTCTGAAGTTACTAGAAGCTTCCCATAATGGGTCACTCCAGATAGTATCCCTCCCAGGCCACTCTCACGTAATACTGGGATTATTCTGTTTGCCAGAGAAAATTCTAACTTGTATCAACATCACTTCATGGTTTTTCTGCCACTGAGGGCTAGTGACCAGACTAGAATAGTTTGCCACATATATTTTGCATCCTTTTTTTCTCCCCAGCTGTGTACTGCCAATCAAATGCTTTCTACCCAAGTCAAGAACAGAAGGATTTGGTTTTAAGCCATGTTTACTCAGACATTCCTTCCAAGGGCTCCAAAATTACAACCATGGAGTTGCTTCAGTGAGTCGTTTGGTGTGTTAAAAGTGATCCTCTGGGAGAACTGACAATGTACAGTAAAAACAAAGGGCTGTTTCCTGGGTAGCCCATCTCCACCAGCCCTTCTGCTGCTGTGAACACTGTGGCATTAGGCTGCTTGCTAATATGCTGGGAAACTGCTTGACCATCGCAGAGAAAAGAAACAACAGGGTGCTTATGGCAGGCAGCCAGAGGCCCCACGCAGCACTGGAAGCAGGAGGAATGGGGCACTGCTACAGTTTGGCTCTGCTTCACCTGCTGCTCCTTGCCTAGATGGCCAATGCAGGACTCAGGATGTGTCAGGCTCCATAAAGACAGATATTGGTTGCTCAGTGTGAAATTTTTATATCCACTTGCTCAGTTTTGTTCTACACCAGAAACTGAATGACTGAACCCCTTCTGGATAAAACGAAGCTCAGGGGAAACCTTATCACTCTCTGCAGCTCTCTGGAAGGTGTTTATAGCCAGGTGGGGGTTGATCTCTCCTCCCAGGCAATGACTGACAGAACAAGAGGGCACAGTCTTAAGCTGTCCCAGGGGAAGCTTAGATTAGACATTAGGAAAAAACTCATCACTGAAGGAGTGATTGGGCACTGGGGACATCTGCCCAGGGAGGTTGTGGAGTCACCATCCCTGGACACTTTTAAAAAAAGACTGGATGTAGCACTCAGGGCCATGGTTTAGTTGATGAGGAGGTGTTAGGTCACAGGTGGGATGCAATGATCTAAAAGGTCTTTTCCAATCTATTTTGTTCTGTGGTTCTGTGAATTCTGCAATAAAGACCCCACCATTCTCTTCTCGCTCAGAGAATTATCTCCATGAACAAAGTCACAGGCCTCTAATATAAAAAAGGGAGTTGATCCAAGCAGCACAGGTAATAAGGCATAGAATCACAGAATGCTGGAAAAGACCTTTAGGATCACTGGGTCCAACCATAAACCCAGCACTGCCAAGTCCACCACTAAGCCATGTCCCTAAGCACACACAAGTAAAACCACTTCTTCTTCAAGGTAAATATGGTATTTTGCTTTGGTAACAAGAATCCCTGGTCACAAAACAGATTATATCCTTGCACCATGGAGCCTGGAACATGCATGGAAGAGAAGCTTGCTCATGTCCAGTACTTGCAGAGAAATTCTCCCTCACTCTGCACACAGGAGTTTCATGCAGCTGCAGTTAGTCTGGTAGCTCATCTTTAGAGGCTTTACCCATTTTTCAAAAAAATCCTGACATACCAGATGTTGTATGAAAGATTTACAGTACTCCAAGGGTGCTGGTTTAATTTACTGTGCTGTGATAGAACCCTAAAAAGCTACACTAAAGCTAGATGGACCACAGGAAGGAAACCAGTTTCACTCAGCACTGCAGGACCTTTTGTATCATCTAGACGCTTTTGCTCTTTCCCAGACCTGAAGCAATGGTCAAGCAGTGTCACTCCTTTATTCGGCTGAAATAAAACCCTGCTCTGGGTGTGTCTGGCTATTGTCAAAGAAAGTGTGATGTTAAAGCATAAAGTGCTTGATTCTGGGTATTCATAAGTAAAGTCTGCCTGCAAGTGCAACTGTGGACAGAAGACCTGAGCTGTCTGCAGGGCTGTGTTTAGCAGTGCACTCTACTTACAGTGGCATTTATTTTTCAAATAAAAATGCATCAGATGCTTTTATATCTGCTTCTCTTCAGGCTTTAAAAAAAGTTATGTGAAAGGCAGAAAATATTACTTTAAGAAACCCAGCAACAATCAAGGTTTGCTAACATGAAAGACAGCTTTTTTCCTCTCAATGACAGGTATATTTTCCTCTGTGGAGGATTATTATCCAGTAAGAACATGTCATGAGCAATTTCACAGCAACATCTCCTGCAGATGATAATCTGGTCTGCACTCAGTACTAGAATGTTTCCTGTTGTACCTCCACTCCTCTTTCCTTCCAACACTTTTCATTAAGCTGGACTGCTTATTCCTGGTCACTTCAGAACAGAAGCAGCTCATCACCAAAGCTTATCTTGAGTAAACATTTTGTAACAGTAATTAAAAGAATGGCCACACTACTTGACAAAGGGAAAATGTGGGGCATTTGTTATTACTCTCATGACCTCTCATGGGATATCAGGACATGGGGTTGCACTGCTTCTCCTGTCTGAAGAAGAGAGGGGTAGCTGGGCAGATGAAGTATGAAGGATACCAAACCCAGTCAGAAGTAACTTTTGATTTTGGATATTCACCCATAAATATATTAAATTAACTTGCTGTTTCTGAATGGGAAGCTCAGCCCTTCCAGTGCATTGTTGAACAATTTTTAATGGTTTTATTTTTGATGGTAGTTTACTTTTGAAGATTAATTCTGAAGGAAGGAGGTGACTGCAAAGGAAATATTCCACATTACCCACTTCTAGAACAGGGATAGGCCCATCTGACACTCACAAATTTATTTTCTAACAAATGCCATTGCACTTCATACCTCACGAGGACTATTTTTCCTTTTACCTCTTCTCTTTTA
The DNA here is from genome assembly GCA_013397075.1 of Rhabdornis inornatus. NCBI lineage: Eukaryota > Metazoa > Chordata > Aves > Passeriformes > Rhabdornithidae > Rhabdornis > Rhabdornis inornatus. The sequence continues at coordinate 563,289 of VWZS01009191.1, forward strand.
AGAATGCCTGTGGTCATCCAAGTATAAAAAAATAATCCTTCATTTCAAACCAGCAATTTTCCTTGTTTACGTGTTAAAGGAAACAGATGGTGTTCCCACAAACTATCTAGCCCAACATTCTCAAAACATTGTTAACCACTTAATCCGTGCAGAGCAGCTAACAGGCACCAGCTTTGGCTCTGCTGAAACATGTAATGAGCCTTCAAACTTTCAGTACTGCAAAACAAAGACAACTGAGCAGAAAGTTTGTTCTGTTCTTGCTGAAGACCACGCTCTTCCAAAAGCAATTACTTGGGCCTTTTGCATGCCAATGGCATGTCCCTAACCAAGAAAAAAGAGCTGAATGTGCATGTACTTTACAAAATATCCAGTGCTGTGATTCATTAAATCCCGCTTTCCTAAATATAGGGAGAGAAAAACCAACATTCTGTTTCTTTCAGGATTAAAATGCATGTTAGACTGCAACAGAGAACATTCCTAACTACGGCAACAAGAAGAGCATTCTCGTGCTTACAGCAGATACACAACACTGTAGTTTACATTGTTTCACAAGGACAAAGAGCAAATAAACCTACTGAAGCAAACAAAATTACTCTGAATTTATAGCAGTAACGTGCAGGGCAGAATTTAGCCTCTTCTCATGAACTGCAATTCCTGATGTACAGAATGATGGGAAACAAGTGAGTTTTACAGGTGACAGAACTGATCAGAGGTATATTGCACCTCTGCAACACCTTGCCCCAAACCACAGGCAGAGGGGAGCTAAAAAGGGCAGCTTGGTATTTCCAGGTATGGCCTCTCAATCCCAAGATCCCACTGATGCCCGCTGACTGCTTTTAAAATAGATTTTGAATAGTGCTTTTTGAAAGTGGAAAAGAAGGGGCATATTGTCGTAGTTTGACCTGGAGAGGAAAAACTCAAAGAGGAGTTTTCTCTGTGAGTACTCCCCTGGGAGTGGATAGTGACCAATTGGAGGCTGGTTTGATTATTGACAGCGTGAAAAACCAATTGAAGAAAGTTAGTTCGCTCTGTGAACACACATTTTGAAGGAGGTAATCCGGAACTGAGCCCTCTTGGCTTTTCCGGCAGCAGTGCAGGTAACAGGGCCCTGGCCTGGCTCCGCTGCAGGCCTGTGGGCCTGGCAGGGGGGCCGGGCCAGGCCCCCTGTCTGGGGAGCTGGCATGTCCTGGCAGAGAGAGAGAGAGAAGCGGGGTGGCCATGGACAGTGACCAGAGAGACTCAAACTAATATAAAAATCCCAGCCGCTTCCCCCCCCCCTTCCCCAGCGTGGCTGGTTTCTGAGATCCTGGCAAAGCTCCAGCACTGTGGCCTTGGTTTTTTT